>JAFBJS010007545.1:21592-37155 GCA_016785265.1 Paraplagusia blochii | reverse complement strand
CCATCCATCCATCCATATTTATATATAGTTATACCATACATGTGTGTGAGAGAGAGAGCTAAACTGAGACAGTTATGCATTTAATATGTGTAATATTACTTCTTCTGTATTAATTATATAATAATTCTATATTTGGAACTAGACAGTGGTACTAATTGTCTCAGAAACTTGACTTAGGTCCACAGGGTTCCAGGTTCGAATCCACCAGCTGCCAGGTTACCACTGAGCATGGCACCGTCCCTACTCACTGCCCCCTGGTGCTCAAAGCTGCCCACTGTTCACTTTGGTGATGGGTTAAATGCAGAGGTGACATTTCATTGTGTGATGACAAAGAGTTTCTTTTACTTCTATTTTTTTCAGAAATATAACTATAAATATATCTACAGTAGAGTGTCATTGACAACACTTATAGTCATGGGCCTCGGGTCATACGGCTGATAGGTTTAATAATAAAAACTTTTTTATTATTATGTAATTTATTGTTTTAAAACGGGTCCAACAATCTTTATGCTGAGGTTAATCTTCTGGTTACCTGAATGATTTCCTGTTATCTTTATTTTTAACAAAAAAAATGTAGTGAGTTTAATGTTAAACACCTTAAAAACCGAAAAAGCTGCAACAAACCGATGAGTTTCTACAGACACAGTAGAAACTCACCCGTCTGTGTGTCCAAACGTTATATAATAAAAAAGTAAAACTGCTTCGTAACTTAACCACATTTCACTGGAAGAAAAGACAAACGGAAACCGAACCTCTCTTGGCAGCTTTCTGTCCAGCCGAGGGGAAAAACCCTCCGGTGCCTGCGCCGTATCCACCGTAGCCACCTGAATCAGAGAGGACAGAGAGATTTAAGACAGATTTAAGACATGTTGTAGACTTTACAGCCTGGTGTAAATTCCTGTCATAATGTCCTTACCTGCTGTCAGCTACATGTTCAATGTTAAATGTTGCAGTTTCAGCACTCACCTCCTCCGGGGCCTACGCCTCCAAGACCACCAACTCCTAGATTGCCGTAACCTGGAGGGAAGAGGAGGTGATGTATGAGCCGCGGAGTGAAGGAAAAGCAATGAAGAACAGATGAAGCCAAGAGGGTCAGGGGAAAAGAAAGAGAGCTTTCTGCACCGAAAAGAACTAAATATTCACAAGTAATTGCCCTTTAATAGAAAACAAGTCATCACTCAGTATTTTACAGCAACGATTTCCAAGGGCATGAAACAACTCCAGCCGTTTAATTTTTTTTTCTCTTTGCATGACATATCCGTGCACGCCCGATTAAAAATGATTCAGAAACACATTTAAGTTTGCAGAGCCAAGGACCGCGTCCTCAGGAACAGCTGACACAAGTGACGGAGGAACAGGACGGTCACAGTAGTTGGGTTCTGGTTGCCATGTGCTGTGAACTGGATAAAAGTCTGTTCTTTATGGGGAGGAGAATCTCTGAGCTGGTTCTTCAGCCGTGAATTGATGAAGGAGGGTTGGTTTTTAATGAGCATTGGTGGAAATTAACTTAAACTGTCAAAAGAAAAATTTGTCTTAAATGATATTAAATGACAACAATGACTGTACAGGGATTTGGGAAAATTTGGGATTTTGGGAAATAATCTTTATCAGTATTTTCTACAAAGTAAAATTATAAATAATAAATACAAGAAGATAAGATCGAAAAAGTTAATCATTAATAGTACAATAAATAAAGAAATTAAAAATATAATAAAAATTTAACAGGCCTTGCAATTAATGTAATTTATTAAATTATATTTTCAATTTCTTTATTTATAGTACTGATGATAAAAAACAGTTTTTATCTTATCTTCATTTACAAAAAAGTTAAAAAAGGAAAACATTTCCCAAACATTTTTATATTGTATTGAATTGAATTGTAACCAATGGAGATTATGAGGCCTCTATGTGCAGTGGTGGTCTAGGGACCGGACTTTGATCCGGAGGGTTCCTGGTTCGAATCCACCAGCTGCCAGGTTAACACTGACTGGCACCGTCCCCACTCACTGCTCTCCTGCCTCTCAAAGCTGCCCACTGTTCACTATGATGATGATGATGGTTTAAATACAGAGGTGACATTTTGTCGTGTGCAGTGGTGTGAATCACAATGACAAGGAGTTTTCCTTCCTTTTCCTTTCTATTATTAGCAAAAGTAATACTGTACATCTGGATGCAAAATGCTTCAAACATCAGTTCTTCTAAATTATTTTGAGGAATGATGCATCTTTTTTATTATTATTTTCATAGACATCTGAATAAACCTCATAACTTGAGGCTTTACTGTAAGTTTTTGGATAAAGTATAGTTTTTAAATGTGGTTCCCTATCAAATGTCATTCAGTGACTAATCAGCGCCACCCAAAGAACTGACTTTATCATATTATTATTAGTAATATATTATTATTTTGTCCAATTCATTTGATTGCATGGACTGAATAAAAATAACAGTAAACTACACTGATCTATCTTTAATATTTTTAATATTTAAAATTACAGTACACTTCAATTATTATCATTATTATATGATAATAATAATAGTAATAATAATAATAATTATGATTGTGTTTTTCCAAAGACATGTCAAATACATCTATTTAGAAGCTTGTTTTCTTTGTGATGATGATAATTAAAGTCAACTTTTCCAAATTTCTTTTATTACTTCATTATTTTGATGGACATCTGCATAAACTCCATAATTGCGGAGACATCTGAACTTTATTCCGGGCCGCGGTTATCTGTCAATCAAATTATCAATCAATGACAAATCAACCCACGAACAAGGCAGCACAAGTGGACTCCACCTGTTTTTGTTGGACCTGCAGGGTGTAGTTAACGGCTGGCTGCAAAAAAACTATTTGTTCCTGTCTATTTTTCCACGGATAAAAACCAAGCACCGACCGAGCGTCGCTGATATTTTTCACCCAGACTTGGTTAAAAACAGGCTCAAGTTGAACAAGGTCATCAAACATGTTGAAGTAACCACTGTTTTTCTAACAAAGTCCACCAAGGAATGATTTTTTTTGAAGCGAAACACACTGCTGCAGCCAAAAAGTCTGGGGTTAGAACAACCAGGAATGGGAAACAAGCTGTGAGTGTCTGTGTCAAAGACTGAGAGCTGGACAGGAGAAGGAGAGAGAGACCTGGACCGCTTCATCGCAGCAATCTGCAGCGCAGGTAAAGATACTGATGGGGTGGAGGAATGTGGACAGACGCAGGGAAAGATGGATGTGAGGAGTTTCATGACGTAGTCAAGACAAATGTGGGCGCCGGTTTTTGCCAAAGGCCTTGGCAACGGGACGGGGCGAGCGGTGGGAGCTCAGACGTTAGAGCACATCCATCTCCTTCAACAATTTCAACTCGATTTTCCTCGATTGCTCAACCTTCCCCAGACACACCTTGAAGTAATAACAGCAATCATTTCGTGTACAAATCACAAAGAGTCAGAGTTTTCTCATCTCCACTGAGTATAAGATGGTTCTGCTGACAGGAAAACTGTCCCAAAGGAGTCTGTGGATGTTTGACGTATGATTGAAACCCTTTAGAGTCAGACCTTAGACGTTCTTCTCCAACTGTTCTGTCAGACGTTTACTTCCAGAAGACAGACTACGCAACAGGAATGATTAACACAAGGAGGTGTGTCAACCAGGGCAGGACATGAGACATGAAGATGAGATATGACATGTAGACCCGGCCCCACTTACAGCTACTTCATCTGGGCCGTCTGCTCGCGACCCAACCTGGTGATTATGTTCAGGCCAAGTGAAGCTTTTTGATTTCAGATCAGAAGACGAGACACTGAAAACCACGACACTGAAAACCACGACTGCAGAACCTTGGACAGAGATACGTTTTTACGGAGCAGGGAAGAAACATGTTCTGACATAAGCAGACTAAATCCTGGAGGATTTGGGTTTTCAGGGTCAAAGCGAGGGGACGAGGTAACCGAACCTGAGCCTCTGCTGCTTGATTGTTCACTCACCGAGAAATTTTCCGGTACATGGAAGGAACAGACTTGTGGTTTTGTTGGACGAGCGTCACTGCAGCAGGTAAACTAAGACAAACAGATCAGTTTTTTTTATCATGTCTTGAACCGCAGCTCTTGACCTCTGTGCTGCTCTGCTCTTGATTTCTGACAGGGAAAACAACTAAAGACCAACTGCCTTTGGACTCTGGACAAGGAGACTTGATTTACAGTCAACAGTGCCAGTAGAAAGTGGAAAGGACAGAAACCATGTACTTTACGGGAGTTTTATAATTCCCTTCATCGCGTTTTCTAAAAACAGAAGTGACAGGAACATGTTTCACAGGCCAGTTACATCTCAGGAAGACGACAGGCTTCACCAGCTCTGCAGTAGAAGTCTGCATTCGACCCATCATGGAAGGTTGATGACTGCTCCATGAATGATCTCACTGAGACACAACCGTGAGAACAAAGTCCAGGCTTACAGACTAAGAGTTTTGGACATTTTGACACTTCTTCCATGTCAGTTGTGCTTGTATTTTAAAACATAAATGAACGTGGCACAAAAGCATCTAAGGTTTGGTTTCAATGTCTAACTGGAGAAAAGATTTCATCATAGAACATATCCATCCACCCAAACCCTCCACCCATCCATCCATCTATTCATCCTTCCATCCAACAGTTGGTGAACCCACTGGTAGCAAACTGCCCTAACAGGGATTCAAACTTGCCCTGGAGGTGAACCCTGGAGCTCACATTCATTCTTTTATTCAGACTCTTATCTTTTTCAGGTCTCAGGGGCAGCCACTCCACCACTGCCACCCAAATCACACTGCTACATACAGTCAGTCTTACTGTAGGTGGTGAGCCCTTTGGAAGTTATGTGGATATGGAAGGTGCTAGGATCAGAGTGGTAACCTGGCAGCTGGTGGTTTCAAACCTGAAGCCTTGGGGACCCAAGTACAGGGTCCATTGTCTGGTCCACTGTCTGCTAAATGAAATTGTTTTATAAAGTTTCTTTGTGCTTCCTTGAAATAACTCCCAACACTTCATTAGTAGTATTTAAATCTTAGAATTTCGTCCTTGATAAAAACTTTTTTGTTCAAGTGGTCTTTCGTTTTGGGACACAAAAAAACAGGAATATTTTGTAAGGATCAGACACCTGGACCCAAATGCTCAATTAAACGTGCAACACACCGTGAAACCTATAACTGGCCTGAGGTGTGATGAGGGGGACAAGAGAAGATGGTGTCCCATTGGTGGTGGTGCACGTTCACAAGTCAGGTGTTTCTGAGAATTAAAGATATTTTTATGGCAAATAATCAGGCTTGAATTGAATAAATCAAAAGCCCAATTGTCCATTAGGGAGTCTGAACACGAGGTTCTGTCCCCTAGTTTTAGTCCAGTCCAAAGAACGTCCAGTTCTTTGTCTTCTCCTTCAATGTCAAGTTTCTATTGGACGATCACCAACTGTCAATCCCGTCTGTTAGCAGAAAAGATGGCAAAGTGTTGAGAAAAGTCTGGTTCTAATCTCACCAATGAAACATTTTACTCTATCCCGCTGTCAGGGTTATGCAGGGTGAGTTTGTGTTCCAGGATCAGAGGAATACGAAACACATTCATCAAAACAACACCAACGTCTCGTTTTGAAGATTGGCCTCCTCAATATTTCATCTTGCTCTTCTCCACCCTCCATCCTCCATCTTCAGACCAGGTTTAAAGTGAAGGCGAGAAGTGAAACATTGATTTGCGTTGAGTTTTTTCCCTCTCTCTCTCTCTCTCTCTTACAGTCTCTTTAGTTCTCAGACCAGCTGCTCCATGTGAAGGCTTTAATTTAAGAGAGCAGAAAATTCCATGGCAAAATTCCACCTAAACTGATGGCTGAAGGTCTTAGCCCAGATTCTGGAAAAGGAGCTTGGGAATGTTAGGGATTTTAACATATTTATTTATTTTAATTTTCGTACATGAACATGTTTGTTGTTGCATTTGTTTTCATCTGATAGGAATTTGGGTAAAGACTCAAGATGTGAGTGCAGTGGACTGGTCAAGTGCACCAGACCTGAAAGTTAAATTATGTCAAGAATCCAAATGTGTTTAAATAAGACGCCGTAAGATAAAAAAAAAAAAAAAAAAATTCTACCTTGACTTTAAACAAATTAATCTTTTTTCTTTGCTAGCCATTAATGCCAAGGTTGGTTGGAAAAGTCATCAAATAGTATAAGATCTATAAATGTCTTCTATCTATAAGAGCTATAAAAATTTTTCTCATAAAATTATGAGAAAAAGGATAAAGTGTGTGATTTCTACCAAGAATTTAATTCTACCAAATTTTAGAATTCGATGACATGAATTGAGGTGCATAACAAATTTTATAAAACGGAAAGACAAGCTTGAAAATTTCTAAATGACCTTAACTGAAGTATCAGTGCAAGCATGTAAGAAATTTAGTCCCAAAATCTATTTTTCGATCTAAGAAAGAACGAATGGATGGATGGATAGATTTTTCTTTTTAGATTTTAAATATGGAACTTTATTAACACAATCCAAGAACAAAACAGAGGTCATCCAGTCAGCAGGATAAAAAAACAACCAGTGTGGCTGTCGCACGCTCTACTGACATGAATCCAAGACACCTTCATCAAAAAGTTCAAGGCCGACACATAGATAGATAGATGTCTCTAAATAACGTTTTTATTCCCAGAATTTCTGCATTAAATTATTATTTTTTTGAAGTTATACCCAAGATCAAAGGCCTGTCTCGGGGCCAATAGGACCCATTTTTTGGACACGATTAGAGCCTTAGTCCATATGTTTGACATCAGTGTGGAAAATAACTTTTCTGTTAAATTAACCGCTTGTCTGTCTCCACAACACATCAGTCTCCACTAAGTAGTTACATCTGATCATCAGGCACAAATATTGCAATTTTCTTTAACATGATGGAAAGTCCTGTTGAAAACTTTATCCTCCAAAGCTCCTCAGATCCACAGACACTCAACATTTCATTTTGACTGACGGGATGATTCCGTGTCTTCGGCTGTGGTCCCACATAAAATTACACTTTGAAAGTCGAGTCCACTATTTTGTCCTTCACTGTCGGAACACTTTTTTAAAAAAATGTTATTTATCAGTATCAAATGGTCGCACTGATCCTCTTCCAAGTTGGTGAATAGATAGCATTCCTACGGGGTGATGCAGGGGGGAGTTGGAGGAGAGCGGAGTGACGTGAGGTGATGCAGTGATTGCATTTCGTGTGAGATAAGTGGTTTCTCTGAAGCTTCCTTTCTCCTCTCTCTCTGAAGCATCTCTAATTGCCATGTCCAGATCTTCTCTGCTGTCACTCAGCTTCCAGAAGACACTGTTCCTCACACATTGAATCCATTTAGCATTTTCACAGTCACAACGCGGCACAAAAAAATGCTCTCCCACACTGACGGCAGGACTTTTTATTGATTGTTTTTTTCCTCTTCTATAGAGTCATTGACACCATCAGTGCAAACTCCCAAAAAACCCGGAGCTTAAAACTTTGCCAGATGAAGAACTGTCAGGCCCGTTGGACATAAAACCGGACTCCTGAAACCGCCACATGCGGTCATTAATTGTTCTTCCATTTTTCTGCGGAACTGTTGCATCACACCATGAGGAAAACAAGTTCTTATTTTCTTAGTAGCGAGGACTCAGATTGATGAAGCACCTTTGACTAACTTTCTCACCAAACTTCTGGACCACAGAACAAACACATCATCTCCGGAGCATTGAGCAGCTCCCACAAAGGACTCCAAATTAATGGCAACTCTGAAAGTCACCATTAGACATGAAAGGAGCCGCCATCACGCCAAACCCGCCCGCTCTGCCCAGTGACGTCTGCAGGGGTGTGAGCTCACCTACTCTGAGCCCTGGTGCGGTTCACACCTCCACAAATCCAAATCCGTCTCTGTCAGGACACCGTAAATCCTGAATTCATTTTGTGCTAATTTGTTCATCGTTGCCTTACATCATATCCAGCGGGTTTGTGATGTCATTGTTTATGCAATAAGTCATAACGAGGCGGTCAGGCCACACTATAAGTTTTCACCTTGTACAAACATCTCTCGGCTTTATTCATCTCTGCGTGTCCTGAGATGCTCTGTTCTCACACAGATGAGAAAAGCTCGCAATTTAGACTCTTCCAAAGTCTGGTCTGGACCTTCATTTTTCTGACCCTGGATTTGTCCGATAAGCCTCATTAAACATAAGATTTATAACTAATCTAGTCTAACAGAACTGAAGATAAAAAAAATTAACTAAACAAAATTTCAGCAAAAACAGAGAATCTCAGCATCTTTAACTCCTCCACCTCCAGCTCTGTCTCCTGTCTTCTGTCGTCTATTCCTAGTGTCTCTAGTCCATCCATCATGGCTGGTCTCACAACTGTCCTGTAAACCTTTCCCTTCACCTTAGCTGACTCTCTTCTATCACTGTTCACGTGGAATATAAATATACCGTAATATCCGGACTATAGGCCGCATCTTTTGTCACATAATTTCAACCCTGCAGCTTATGCAGAGATGCAGCTAATGTATGCATTTTTTCTAAATGCTCGATCAGAAAAGGTAAGAGTGAGACGGGTGGTGTCGAGGAAGACGCAAGTCACAACTGCCAATAAACACCATAGAAGAAGAAGAAGAAGAAGAAGAAGAAGAAGAAGAAGAAGAAGAAGTTTAATGTACAGTAACACGCTATGTACATTGTATTGTACTTTGTACAATAAAATTAGTGTAAACTGACCCTCATCATGGAAAATACAAAAAGAATGCAGCACATGCGGCTTATAGTCCGGAAATTACGGTAACTGTAAAAATGATACAAATGACATAAAAACTAAGATGCCTGCTGAATTTCATGTAGCATGGGTTTGGTCCTTTAAGTGTGAGTTTTAGACATATGCCGTGAAAAGAATGATGGTCCACGACCCGGATGTTAGAAACCACTGCTCCTGATGAGAGACCAGGTGGAAAAACTAATCAGACCTCACTTGCACACTGCAGTGGCACCAGGGTCAATAGTGAGGGTCTTTGCTGATAGGAGAACAAGGGTGATAGTGTCTGAAGTGTGATGTCAACTTAGAGACTTGAAGTGACTCGAAGGATGGACAGGATCAGGAATGAAGTGATTAGAGGGACAACAAGGTCAGGAAGGTTTGGAGAAAAAGCTAGAGAAGACAGATTGAGATGGTTTGGACATGTTCAGAGGAGGGACAGTGGATGCATTGGTAGAAGGATGATCCTAGAGATGGAGCAGGTAGGAGACAAAGAGGAGATTGATGGATGCAGATGCAGAGAACAGGGTGAGATGGACTACACTGATTTGCTGTGGCAACCTCTGAAAAAAGACCAAGCTGAAAGCAAAGGAAGGAGTAGATGTAACATCAAAATCATTTTATTTTGCAGGAAACACGTCGGTTGTGACCGGAGTTTGTTGACCAAATCAGGTAGAGTTACAGTCTTGTCTGTCTGGAAGAATTTTCTGGAATTCTTCCGCCAGTCTGTTGCTGCCTGTGCTTTTGTCTTAAACGTCGTCTGTTGCTGGAGAATTATTAGAGCCAGTGATTCAAACCGACTAAAAGTAATTAGAAGAGCAGGCTTTATTTTTGGCTGCAAACAGGAGACATATGAGTTTGTCGTGAGGAGGAAGACACTGAACAAACTCATGTCATTTATGGACAATAGGAACCATGTGCACAACAGTGTGGGCAGATCCATGGATCACTGGCTTAACAAGACTTACAGAGAAGTTGTGATGATATAACATGAGAAGTGCTGTTTTTTTTTTTTCCTTAAACACATTTTGTTTCAACCCATCCATATATTCAACATCACATAGTCCGCCTTCCTTACAAATGTGTTCATGAGCAGCAAGACAAAAAGGCAGAACTATCAAGAGTCAAGATGTCCAAACTGCAGTAACCAGCAGCTCATCATCGATAACTAGTCCATGTCACTTGTGCAGCTTATCCACAGCACAGTCAAAATCCAGGCAACCATCACAGCCTGTGTCTATGGTATGTTAAATTGGCCGAGTGCACTTCCTCTCCCAGCTGGTCCACATATGAAACCCACTGTAGCGATTTCACTTTTCTGACAACGCAGCATAGAAACAGAGAGAAAAAGAGACACGGGGAGAGATGAGGTTGGACGAGCGGCTCCAGTCACAACATCCAAACTGAAGGAGTGATGTTAGTAAAATGCTGTGTTCACTTCAAAAGAATTTTCCAAGTTCTTTCGTCATCGCGATGACTGTGATCATGGTACAGCCATCTGAGGCATTTCACTATGAAAAACACATGGGAGTCTGAACTGCTGTTTATTATGTGGGGAAAAATAGTCCTTATCAACCTGTGCATCAGTGTTATGTACAGGTTAATGCATCTTACGTGGGCAGATGTTGAAGTAAAAAACTTTAGTTTGGATTCATGGCATTTTTTCAGTTTAATCACATAATGATCAAAATTTAAGAATCTTCTTAATCTTCTTTTTCTTTCAACTTGTCCCTATTTTCAGGGGTTGCCACAGCGAGTCAACACGTTCACTGTCCTCTGTATCTTCTACTCTGACTCCAACTACCTCCATATCCTCCCTCACTGCATCCATCAATCTCCTCTTTGTCTCCTACCTGGTAGCTCCATCTCTAGGATCATTCTTCTACCAATGTATCCACTGTCCCTCCTCTGAACATGTCCAAACCATCTCAATCTGTCTCTCCTAAAGAGAATCTCAGTATCTTTAACTCCTCCACCTCTAGCTCTGTCTCCTGTCTTCTACATATTCCTAATGTCCATCCATCCATCATGGGTGGTCTCACAACTGTCCTTCACCTTAGCTGACTCTCTTTAATCACAAATCCCTCCAGACACCTTAGATCATCTCAATCTGATCAAAATTTAAAAATCTATTTTGTCTAAAAATACTGCACTGCTTTCTTAACAGAAGCACAATTGGTCTGGAACTTTAAACAAAGTTCTCAGAGTTCTTCAGTACGTTTGCCAATCTTTTTTATTCTGGACAGTCAAATAAAGTCACCAACTTTTGTGATCCAAGTCATTATTATGGGTAAATCATTGACTATTACTGAACATCAACGAGGATGTTTTATCTGAACACTTAGTATGACTTATGTTTTAGACACTGAATTACAGTAATTGAATCTACAAAAATGACAGTGATCTCCTAGGAAACATGATGCGTGACTATGACCAAAAAGTTTCTTGCCCCTTAATAACAGTAGTGGACTATTCCCCTGACACACACCAATGATTAGAGAATATATTTGTGGGCCATAAAACACTGCAGTTTTGTACAGGTTTTAAAACTTTCAGGTGTTTGAAGAGTTAAGACTCAAGAGTTTGAACAAAGTAGCTTTGGATTCCTGGATGTAGTTTTAACAAAGTCTGTCAGTATTTTCTCGGGGAAAAAATCTAAAACGTGTTCTCTGATGTGATTTTGGCCTTAAAGTTTTTTACTTTAGTCAGACACTTACCCAAGAAACTTTTTTTCTTAGTTTGTACTCGGGCAACAAGTCAGACTGGAAAATACAGTATCTCTGGAGGATGTTTTATTCATAAAATTATATATATTTTACTATTAACAATTAAATAATCTTCCAAAACATAGACTTTATTTTTGTCCATCAGTTATAGATCAACATTTTATGTTATAAAAAATTTCCCTTTTTTCATTAACACACATCTGTTCTGTCAAGTTCAAGCCTTCTGGGGCCACAGTTGGCCCAGAGTGTTGTCTGACTGAACAGAGTCGTGTCCACTCTTGCCAGTGGCTGAAACCAAGTTATTCCACTGCTGATTGTCTTCACTGAATCTCCAAGAAAAAAAAAATACAATAAATGTCTATGTCACTGGACAAACATCATGTAGACGCCGATGCCAGATGGACAAGGAAAGCAGTCCATGGTCCAGACCTGCTGGCAGGAGGAACAGGGGAGAGGTTGTGAGAACGTGCCACGGAATGGCTCATCAGCTTCAAGAACATGAACATGGAAAAAAACCACAAGCAGCTCTTCAGAACCCGGTAACAAGGCTGCAGCCGTGACACTGAAAACCTGTTCTGTGTCATTAGAGCTGGGGCGGCGGTGGGGGAGGGATGTTGTCTTTGAGTCATAGTGGACGTGTAGGTCCAGCAGAAGAAAAAGATCTCGATTACACGGCGTAAGGTTGGAAATGCGTGATGAATTAGACACCAATAAAACTCATAAAGCCCTTATCATTATCTCCATCCGCTCTGATATAAATCTTGTTCCCAAGATGAATCGCTGAGATTACTGCAGACACCAACAACAACATGTGGTGAGATCACATGAGAAAAATTGTTAGAGAAACAACAGGCTCTTCCAGAGTGGATAAACAAGCGTCGTTGGCCGGGTGTACGCTGGGTGGGCTCTGCGAGGTCGGGGGCAGGGGAGGCGAGATCGAGGGTCTAGGGCGAGAGTGTGTGTGTCTGATATTAAAAAGTTTCCTCTGCAGACAGCTCAGGTTCCAAGAAAATGCATGTTTGGCACAGGGAGCTGCTGCAGGACAGACTGGAGGAGAGAGGAGGAAGGTGTGTTGGAGCCAAACTGAACAAGCAGCTTATTCACCGTGAGTGAGGAACTCCCTATGGATACAGTACAGTATGTTTTTGTGTGCATTACAAGCAGGTAACGTGTACGACGGAGACAAAACGTTTAAGGGCAGATGCTTCCAGGTCTCCAACAGAGAATCTGTATCTTGTATCTTAACACATCCATCAAGTTTGGTGCTGGAGCCATAATTTACTGAAAGAGTCCACAGGTGTCAGGTTCTAATCCACCAGCTGCCAGGTTGTCACTGAGGTGCTCTGATCATAGCACCATCTTGACCCATATAACTTCCAGTGGACTCACCACCCACAGGAAGGCTGACAGTATGAAGCAGTGGGATTCTGTGGCACGAGCTGACCCTGCAACCCAGCTTTGGACAAGCAGATGAAGAAGAATGAAAGAATATCAATCTATTGGTGTGCTGACCAATAAAAATATCAACAGTACTAAAATCGAGGCAGTATTAGATTGATACTTGCCTGCTGAGATTGACTCTTTATTTTGGATACTTAACTCATTCATCTTCAACCTCTTTTCTATTACCAGGTCTTAGGGGCAGCAGTCTCCACCACTTCCACCCAAATCACACAGCATCATACTGTCAGTCTTCCTGTGGGTGGTGAGTCCACTGGAAGTTCTGTGGGTCAGGACGGTACTATGCTCAGGGCACCTCAGTGGCAATGTGGCAGATTGTGGATTCTAACCCTAGCTAGCATAACCTCTGGGCCACTAAGTCACTAAATTAAGTTTAGTATCATATTATAGTTTCAATAGTATAGTTTCAATACATAAAGACTAGTATAGTCTCAATGTTACTTGTTTGTTTTCATTTATCTAACCATTTTTTTTTGGACTTTGACATTTCTCACTTTGAGATTTCTCCAAAATAATAAAACAAAAACAAAAACAACACAAGCAGACGGCACTTTGTCCTTAGTCTCTCCTGGCTTTTTTCTATGCAACCCTACATGGGTACCAGGCCCAGTGAGTGTTTTGCCCTGTTCCACCAGCCCTGGGTTCATTGTTAAGGGCATAAGGTGCACATTTGTCCTAGACTCACTATAGTGAAGGGACAAACTTTTATTTGATATGACATAAACCTTGTAAATTAATGGCGTTTTATCAAGAATTGCATATTATGTTTATATATTAAAATAATCAGGATTATAGAAATGATTCCTGATGATGAACACACCAGGATATTTTTGTCATTATCATTTTAAACCAGTGGTGACAGTGGTGGCCTGGTGGTCAAGGAAGCGGACTGGGGTCCGGAGTGTTCCAGGTTCAAATCCACCGACTGCCAAGTTACCACTTATGTCCACTAAGTATGGGACTGTCCCCACTCACTGCTCCGCAGGTGCTCAAAAATGGCCACTGTTTACGTTGGTGATGGGTTAAATGCCAATAGATAATAAACTCAGCCTAATAACTTATATATTGGCCCATATTTACATAGCAACGGATCGGACCTAAAGTATGCGTTATCACATACCACTAGTCTCAGCTGCACCAATCAGAAACACGTGTGTTTCTCCAGGATCATCTTGTTTTGGGCTGATCACTTTCATCTCCGTCCCCATCTATCAATTGCTTTCTTTTCGACAGTCTTCTCCTCTCTCTCTCTCTGAGCATGTGTGCTGCATGAATGGACGCGCACGTAATGTTTTGCGTGTTTGTGCGATGCCGCTGAAGGATGATGTTTACAGTACACATGAGTTATCAGCCCCTTTCATCCGTTCACCCCCCTTTTCCAGTCATTCCTTCCCCTCTCTGTCCTCCGTATTTCCTCATCTCCTCATCCCACATTCCTCCACTCCCTGTCGTGGAGCAGACACGTGCATTTACTGTGTCTTCAAACTCAGCCCCTGATATAAACCAGAGTCTTTGGAGATGAACGGGGGAAACAGGTGTACGGATCAGTGATGTAGTCAGATACACATGAGCTAATCTTTCAAACCATCCAGACTCACAGAGCTCATAATGAGTTTGTTGACAATCAGTGGTATTCAAGGAAACTCTCGGAGAGTTCCAGCTACTAAACAAGTCTTTGTGCCATAAAACACAAATCCACATATGTAACATTTGGGAAAAAAACCCACAAAAAAACGCTGCAGTTCCTGGACTCTGGAATCCTCCAAGGTCCTGTTTAGTGCTAAGTACGACTGCTCACGCCTGACACTGAGATGTAGCCCGATTTGTTGATGCCTCTCTTGTGACCGGATCTGGCGTCTCCGGTGGTGCATGTGGATTTGCAAGGACAAAATTATATTGTTAAGTGAATATGACAGCACAGATGTGTCCACTAACAATGTATGTCTTTGTTAAAAGACCGCGTTGTCCATGAGAATAAACAGTTCACTTACATGTATCTAAACCGGGGTCTCAAACAAACAGATTTGCGGCCATCCACTTTGATGTGAAAGTTGAATTAGAAAATAAATTTAAATTTGTTCACATTTTATGGCAAATCCTCTAGTTCTCAAAACCCTGATCCACAGTCTCTTTCTGGTTCAGGGTTGTATTACACAGAATCTAGGAAACTGTTTTTATAACTTATAACTTATAACTTTTTTTACATTGTTTCTTCTGTATTAAACACTGAAAGCTGACGTGGCCCTTCAGTGAAATGATAGTGTGGGTGGTGGCCCTCAACTTATTTGAGTTTGAGACCCCTGATCTAAATGTTCCACCACAACTGGGAAGGCTCACAGTATGGGGCAGTGTGATTTGGATGTCAGGGGTGAAGACTGCTGCCCCACTGACCCGCATATGTGTCAAACTCAAGGCCCAAGTCATATTTTATGGGAGCTCATGTAGCATTTTATAAAGTCTAGACCAGTGCTTCCCCAATCTTTTTCTGTTACGCCCCCCCTAGCAAGAAGAAAACAATTTGCACCCCCCCTCCCCACCACTCACTCTCCGCTGCAACTATAAATAACAGCATTTGTCTATAAAATAGTTCTAGCTACACCCTGTCTCTTATACACATC
>JAFBJS010007545.1:0-21560 GCA_016785265.1 Paraplagusia blochii | reverse complement strand
CTGTGTATTCCATTTACTTTCTCACCTCTGTACTGGTTGCGATAAAATACTTTTGGACCAAGTTAAATGTCTGGAGTCCATGTCCAGTATGTCAAAGTCACATCAAAATGAAGTCATTGAGCTCTATATTGGGAACCTGTCTCTTATACACATCTGCAATAAAGAGTTGTACTTAGCTCTACTTTTTACTGTTCTCGTTTGATAACCTAAAGTTTCTACATCTTTTTTACATTGTCAGCTCTCATTTTGTCATAGAATTAACCAAACCCGTGGCCCGTGGGTCATTTGTGGCCCATGAAATTATATTTTGCGGTCCCCACATTGATGTGAAAGTTGAATTTATAATATTTTATAGATTTGTTCTCCACATTTTATGGTGAATCCCATAGTTCTCAAAACCCTGATCCACAGTCCCCTACTGGCTAAAGCGTTGTATTACACAAAATCAATGAAAATTATTATTATTATTATTTTTTTTTTCTTTTGTAATTTAACACTGAAAGCTGACGTAGCCCTTCAGTGAAATGATAGTGTGGGTGGTGGCCCTCAACTTATTTGAGTTTGAGACCCCTGATCTAAATGTTCCACCACAACTAGGAAGGCTCACAGTATGGGGCAGTGTGATTTGGGTGTCAGGGGTGAAGACTGCTGCCCCACTGACCCGCATATGTGTCTAACTCAAGGCCCGAGTCATATTCTATGGGAGCTCATGTAGCATTTTATAAAGTCTAGACCAGTGCTTCCCCAATCTTTTTCTGTTACGCCCCCCCTAGCAAGAAGAAAACAATTCGCGCCCCCCCTCCCCACCACTCACTCTCCGCCGCAACTATAAATAACAGCATTTGTCTATAAAATAGTTCTAGCTACACCTCTGCATAACATTGTATCCTTGTTAACATAAAGAAATAAAAAAAAGAGATATAATTCAACTTACAAGAATGTGCAATTACACTGTATTGTAGTACGGCGTAAAAAAAAGCATATTCCCCAGGGTCACACCCGCCCCCCCCAGTGGGGCCCGCCCCACACTTTGAAAACCCTTGGTCTAGACGACATAGTTTCTTAACCTGATTAATTTATAATTGTTTTGAATATATTGCATCATGTTGCAGTAGTCAAATATACAGAGAACAAACAATATGCTCAATTCATTCAACAGATGTGCAAACACTGAAAAACACTGTTTTTCAATTTTGGGGTCATGGCTCTGATTACTGAAAAATACGTTTATCAAGTGATATTTTTTCTTTAAAAAAATATCTCTGATATTGCAAAATAGCAAAACAAACAAAGATGAATTTGAGGACAAAAATGTGTCTGTGATTGCCAGAGATTTGTGATGTCAAAATAAGACTCACAAGCCAGAAGAACGCTGGGAACTACTAGACAAACAGCTCCAAGAGTATGATAGCTAAACACAACAACATTTAGTGCAAGATATTTAAACGTTTGACGCAGTTACTTTGTGAAGAATATATGTTTCAGATAACAATCCTTTCATTAGACTAGAATATAATAGTAATTTGATGTTTTTCTTTTTTTTATATAACTGTCCCTTAAAGAGTAGACAAACACTGCAAGTGTGGCAAAAAAGTCCTGGAAACGTCATTATCGATAACTTCAATTTTGGTTTGGGTAGAACAGCTCTGTAAAGAAAGGGGAGGACTCAGTGGGGAGAACCAGCAGGGGGCAGGTGTCACAGCTGCATAAATCGTACTAGTCTTTTGCCTGGTATTAAAATTCCTCCAAACTGCAGATGTTGAACTACTAAAGGACACCACCATGAGGAGAAAAAGAGACTGAACTGAAGGAGGAAAACACCCACTGTGATGTAGGGTAGCATCTTTGTGCACAAGATATAAAAAAAAAACAATCTTAAAGTGAAGCATACTCCTTCACATCAAGAAGGAGTATAGGAGTATACTTTTTTCAGTCTTTAGAAAAAGGGAAAATAGTTGGACAGACAATGTGTTGTCGACATTTCGCTCTCACAGATTCGGTTGGCAGACGGAACACGGACACCCACCTAAAACATCCAGCACAGACACATTTTTCCTCAGCGGAAAGCAGATAAAGCTCCATCAACACGGCAAAAAAAAAAAATAAAAAAATGACCCAATGTTTCTTGTTAACTCCCTTTAAAATGCCTCAAAGTGACAAGAGGTTGGCCTCCCAGTGCCAAGACTCAGGAATCACAGAGATGAGACTAGACTCCACATTTGCCTGGAAGCAGGCAGGAAGGAGGAGAAAGTGTCCAACAGCTGTTCCTGAAAGGAAACCCCCCTCTGTTCAGCTCTCGGTTCATCGTCAGTGTTGGAAACTGACAGGCTTCACAATTAGTTTAACATTCACAAGGTCTTGCATGAGCTGCGCTGAAATTCAGGGCAGTCACGCTACAACCTAGTCAGAGTTCTGGTCCTGATTACGGACCTGGGAAGGTGCAGGTCTAGTGAGTGTGGTACTGTCACTGCAAGAGCCACGGAGGATGTGTATAAGAAACGACATCTGTACAAGAGGCTTTAGCGATGCCTTTACTCACCTCTCTTGAATAAAACATATTCTTGAATAAACCACTGACGTTCCCGTCATCCTGCCCCAAAACTGTGGGCTGATGGAAACAGTCTGCACAGAATATTGTCCATGGCTGCCAATGGTTTTGAGTCTAATATACCTGTAGTTAATATTCCCTCTGATTCCATTCTTTTGAAGAATGCGTGAAAATATTTTGTCATTACTTTCTTATTATTGTCAGATATTTCTGACTAAAACCGTGCAAGGAGCTGAAAAAAAAGAAGAAAATGTGTTTTTCAAAGATTTGTTGCCTGGTAACTTCCTGCTCGTCCATACTGAGTTACAGACAGTTGGAGGGTGAAAGAAGGACTGAAAACCTGCCACCATCTGTTTTCAAGACTATGTACGTTGTCGGAGATTTGTAGTTTTTTCATTAGTCAAGGGTTCTTGGTTCAATACCATCTTGTTTCAAGTCCAGGGTTGGGTTGCGTCAGAAAGGACTCTGTGTCTGAAGAACTTTTCTGAACCTAATCAATTCATCATCTTTACCCAGCTCTACCATACAGTACAACTGAGTGGAATACAGCCCCAAACACTTACAGAGCCTCCTCTATAGTTTGTTTAATATTCCTAGCAGTTGTTAATGTCAAACTTGGTGTTTTTTTTCTCAACTCCCTGGATTCTTTGCCCAGTCTTTGCTCACTGTTGTCCCACCTCAGAGACATTATTTGGCAGCCGGCCTTTCATTAAGACTTTTTCTGATAAGCATTTAGTCAACAGTTGATGAATGAATGGAGCAGCCAAATGCATTTCTTATCCTGAGCTACATCCGTCCAGTTTTTCTTTTCCTATTGTTCTTTTTTTTTTTCTCCAGAAGAAAACGTCTTTGATATACCATTAATCAGACGTTGACGCTTTTCTGGCCTGAGACATTGTTTTCTATCTTCTATTTGTTCACTTTCTTCTCATTTTGTAACAAGTGTCTGAACACTACGCCCAGATAGTCCCGCTCCTTGGCTAAGAGCCCTTTGTCAAATGTTTTGGCAGACAGATAATGATCACATAGAAGCTTTTGTAGGACTTTCTAAGGAACTCAACAGATTTGTAAATTATAAGTGCTTTAGCATTCTTTCATTGTAAAAGATTGGCTGCAGGAAAGGCCAGTGACTTCATCCACGATTCAAACATAGGTTTGTGTAAAATGGACACATTATAAATCCAGATTACAATGGTGTCTGGTTTGACTTTGGATTACTGCAGGTACAAATTTTCCTGGAAGAATGGACACGTCCAATATTAACAGACACCCGTGATGGAAACATTAAACTCCATATTTGGAGTTTGTTGAACTGACTTCTACCCCGATGAGAAATTAGTGTTAAAATGTTATTGTGATTTCAGATCTCTGTTTAAAAAAAAAACAACACACCTTAAACTCCCCCAGATGTTCTGTCTCCTCTAAGAGTTTTAATTTTTTTTTTCAAACTGAACAAGGATAAGTAAGGAATGTGAAAAGGAGTGCATGGACACACAAGCATAAAGAGGAGGTGCCCTCAATGCCGGTTGCTTCCTCTTTTCTCACCAACTATTTCTCCTGGTGAGGAAGACGTGGAACACTCAAGAGCTGGGACAACATTTCTCAAGTGAAACCCTACTGTTGGCAGCCAAGATCAACTTCCACCAATCACTGGAAATTAAGTCATTTCACAAAAGCCTCTCCTCAGCTATGGCGCTCGGGTGTGGTCCTCAGGAGCGGCCCTTCAGTAACAGGCTCCAGGAATTATCAGGACTCTGAGATGATTGCCCCGTTCCTTATCTTACAGCAAACATAGAGGTACGCTGAGATGGTATCAGCGGCGTGGGCGGAAATCAAACGTCTGCTGAACACTTTCCAAAGTGCCAACGCGGTGTGGCCTGAATTACAGCAAAAATATTTACTGTACGGTGTCTGAGCAAAGGGCTGTGGTCGCGTTCAGTGGAGGTTTCCAGATATTGTGTTTTTCTAACATTATAACAACATTAATCAATGCTCTGGCACCATTGTTTGGCTGGCGCTGATGACCGCTAGCACTCCTGAATGTGGGCCAGGTGAAGGAGTGGTAGAGTCTGTGCACGATTGCAAGGATGCCAAAGACATTGGAAGAGACAGTGTTGCCCAAAAAGACACAGAGCTGGAATAAGACATACGCCAAGAACCAATCACAGACAGGGCTCTGCTAAGTCAGGGTCTTTATTTGAAGGTTTGTGAAGGTGATTCACTCTTGAAGTTGAATCAATCTGCTCTATTTTGTGCTGTTGATATTGGAAAACTGTCTTTTTGAGAAAATAAACCTAGTTTGACTGGTATTCTACGAGATATTAAACCATTGTTGTTCTCAAATGATGTGTAGTGTTAAGCGTTAAAGAATTTTTCAAAGTTTTTGAAATATCAGTGACGAATTTACACTTTGTTTATAAAGATTTTTAAGCCTACCTGGTTTAGGTCCCTTTCCACCTTGGCCTGCTGGGTTGAAAACAAGAGAAAAGACAAAGTTATTAATTTTTTTTTTTTCTAATTCTCTGGTATAAACAGTATTTGATTTAAACGTTTGAACAGTATGCGGTTGATTTGAAAAACTTTTGAGTTTTAGTTTCCACTCCACATTTAAACAGTGCCTTCAGAGGCTGAATTGGGGTACTGCATGTTATAAAGAAGACTGGCATTCCTGCTTACATCCAGGAGGAACAAAATACCTAAGGCAAAAAAGACAAATATACCATATGTGCACATACCTCCCAATCTCACACCACCTGGTCCAACACCCCCTGGCACCAAACCACCTGGACCCACACCAACGCCTGCACCACCACCATAACCTCCACCTGCATGAAACATGGTTAAGCACATCATCATTATACCTGCCATCACTAATCAACATTTTAACCTTTGCTCAATAGTTTTTTTTATATACATATTAACATATTTTTTAAATCAAGAATAATGTCAACTGACCTCAATGATTAACCAAACCACAAGTGCTGTAAATTGTTTTAATGAAATGGCATTGATTTAGAGGCTGGTCTGGAAAACATCTTCTTTATCACTGCAATATCCTGACTTGAATTATTCTCACTCGTGTCTGGGGGTCTGTTTCCTCCAGATCTGTCTGCAGAAATGGAATCTGTTTTATCTTGGTTTTTATTAGCTTTAATTTGTTGGATTCTCCATCCCACAAATGCATGCAATTTGAACTTAAAAATATCACAAACGCTGAGACGGTCTAATTTGGCCTCATAAAATTCCCAGAAAATTCAGTCCTGCAGCTTTAAATACTCCAAGGAGGGCATATTGGATCAGACTGCAGCCGAAGGGATCTGCCAGGAGAGAGCAGCTAAAGTAGCAGGAATCTGCTATTAATGTGCGACTGGAGAACGCCTTGGTAACACACTGTGAAAAACCAAGCAAGCGTTGAACTGGAGACCAAAACAGCCAATAAGACACAGTTATCAAAAACTGTACAGAACCGAAATGTCCTGGTTCAGACACCAGAGGTGACATGCTGCTCTCACCTGCAGCCTTGGCTGGTTTATATCCTGCTGGTCCTACTCCAGCACCTGGAAGAAGAAAAAAACAAACACACAAACTGGTGAGTATAGTGTAGTTGCACCTTCATGAACAGGTGTGATCTTCAACTCTGGAGTTGTTTTCATCCTGTGCCAGTTGTTACAGGTGTTTATGGTCTTCTGGTTTATAGTCCATGTTTGACTTTATTTTATCAATGAGAAAAATATATTATTTAATGGAGTAAAACATTTTGACGGCAGAGGTGGATTAGCGGTAAAGGAAGCGGGCTTGGGTTCGCAAGGCTTAAGGTTCGAATCCACAAGCCAGGTTGCCATTTAGGTGCATAGGGTAATAGCACCATCCTGACCTATATATGCATAACTTCCAGTGGGCTCACCATCTACAGGAAGGCTGACAATATGGAGCAGTGTAATTTGGGTGGCACCAACTGCCCCTGTGCCATGGCAACGGACAAACAGATGAAGATGAATGAATAGCACCTACTACGTGTCAACTACAGTAATGCAAAAACACTCATGAAACTGTAGCAAAATTGGAGTTTGTCTCCACACTCCAATAGTTCCAGTGTACACACAGTGCAAGGAACTTTTACTACATGAAGCAGCTGCTGACGTTGAGAAGTTCAAGCCCAGGTCCACATTAAGATAGTTTTATTGTGTCCTGTTGTACATTTCAACATGACTGTTATATCTCTGTTAATCACAAACAGACTCTGTTGTGGCTGATAATTTAGGTTTAAAGCTGCCTGACAGCCTTTGGAGGCAGTGCTGTTACCTGGAAAGAGTCCAGTTCCTGTTCCAACACCACCTGGTCCAAGCCCAGTCCCGGTTGGTACATAGACACCTGAAAGACAGGAGGGTGGGAGAGAAAAGGTCAGAACCAACATTTATTTTACGATTGAATTTTTAAACATTGACCCAAATCACTTTAACTGTCACTGCAGAGTATCTCAGGTCAGCAGACATTCAAGGCCAAGGTGTTTTTTTAGAAAAAAAACTTTTTTCTTTTAACAAAAAAAAAAAAATCAATCAACAGCTACACCCTTTAACCTCATTCCAAGCAGATTTTTGGCTCCTTCACTGAGATTCTTGTACGTCAGCGCCAGCGCACAGTGGCCTCATGTTTTGTCGTTAGAAAAATTACTCCAGTTGCGTCCAGAGGACTAACAGCTTACTCCGGTGGGAGCGCCGATCTAAAGCAAAAATTCCACTTATATTTTTTGAAAAGGGCAAAACCTGGTTCGTATCAGTAAAATAATGGGATCCGGGGCTGGAACTTCAGAATCATTACGTTTAATGGTTTTTACATGTGTTCTAAGTCCAATTAATGTAAACCACATGTGGGAACCAGCCTTGTGTTTATTAGCTGGTGTGTTGTGTGAACACAGACAGCAGTTGGAGCTCTGTCCACCTCTGTTTGGCCACTAGTGGAATAACTCACTGTATGTTGTGTTAGAGCCTCATGGTGTTAAAGGAAAAACAGAAGTTTTGACCCTGGTTTTGATTTTATGCCACCATAACATTATTAATCTTTGAGTAGTGAACGTGGGTCCCAGAGTCATTGTCTCTGTCCATTGGTTTGGATACTTCAAGGTACGCTTGCTGAGCAAGATCCAATCCCAGTTAGGGTTGTGGGTGCCTTCCAGTGGGTCCACCGTCTACAGCAGACCTGGGCAAACTAAGGCCCGGGGGCCGGATGCGGCCCGTTTGGCGTTATAATCCGGCCCGCCCAACTTGTCCTAATTTTACTTTTAATTTATATTATCGTTATCCTTCGACCTTTTCCCTGCAAAGCCAGCATTTCCCCAATAGATGGTCTCTAAAAGGCTAAAAGCATTTAGCCTTTATTCAATACTTTGCTCATCATTTATTTTAGTTCACTGAAATACTCAATCTTTCTATCCTGACCTGGCCCGTGACTCAAACTTTAGTACTACCTGTGGCCCGTGTGACAAAATAACTGCCCAGGACTGTCATCTCCCGTAATGGGTAATTGGACAAGGATGGAGGAGTCGTTGGTCGTCACCAAGGGTGGAGCCAGTCAGGTGCAAAAGCCAGACATGCACTGTGCAAATCAGGTGTTGGAGGAATTGAAGAAATCTAAAGTTTGGAATCACTTAAGGACATGTATCATGTTGTCCTCTATCCCTCTGTTTTGGTAAGACAATCTAGCTCATATACTGCGGGGTGTTGGTATAACCCTGGTTTGTTTTTTTCGTTGAAGTTAGAAAGGACAACATCGTCATGTGAACACATCCAAGACTGCTGTCCAGATCTGATAGGTATGGTCTAAGACCTGCAGTCTGTTACTGCTTTAGAGAAAAACATGTCTTGACTAAAAATGATCATCTGTAACACATCTCATTTTTTCTACGCCTGTGTGAAATCAGCTATTGTTCTCCACCAGTTTTTGGGGAGATGGTGGAGCTGGATGACGTCAGTACTGAACAGATTCCTTGAGGTTTGTAAGACTCAAGACCAAAGAAACGCAAAATCCCAAAGGCTCAAATAGGAATAAACAGTCGGCCCGGGTCTGGGTTTGATTATCAAATGGCAAAGTCACTTTGAGCAAAGTTTCTGTTTGTGTGTGTGTTTCTGCCACCCGGCCCATGCCGTGGCTGCAGTGCTGTGCTTTAGATGCAGACATGGAACGACTGAGGTCGAGAGATTGTTGTCCACTCTGCTCCTTCTTTCCACAATCAAAAGGAGGATTTCCTGTCTCTGTGCTGCAGGCTACAGCGAGAGTTTTGCTCTGCTCCACTCTTCCTCCGGAGGAAAAGTGGAAAATCAGGCTACTGTATCAATTTAACAGAATCCGTCATGTTCACTGTGACCGTGCATAAAGTCACTTACTAACATCTGCCAAGCAACCTTCCCCCTAATAAATTTTTAGATTTCTCCCTAACTGCTGCGATTATCGAATCATCATCATTATGCGCTCCCACTCTTTGAGAATGAGGTCCATGTTACAAGGGCGCGCTGGAATGACACGGAACGAACCTCCGGAGAGTGAATAAAGTACATGTTTTTTTCACGGTTGAACCTGGTCTCGAAAAATAAAAGCATAGAGACGTGGACGGTTATTTTCATGTAATGACTTTTCCTGGGGATGACATCATCGCAAAATGGTTGGAGGCCTCCACTTCCAAGTGCTTTATTCTTTCTGGAACAGGTTGATTCCAGTGGAAGAGAAGGAAATGTGCAAACTGAGGTGTTTAAGGGTGTAGTTTAAGAGCAGACGTATATTAGCACCTGTGAAGGAGGTGCAACTGATCTGGCTTGATATGACTGCTGATTAATTAGACTTGATCCAACTACAGAAATGCACTTTATCATTGAGATCCAAACGCAGTCAGTCAGTGGTAATTGGAAATACAAGGCAGAGTAAAATACTCTAAAGATTACTTTGTTGGATACTTACCCCGTATTTGTTAGAGTAACTACTGAAACTATACTACTGCTAAGTACTGCTGTCAGAAGAAAACAACTGTAGGTCATGGAGGAAAGTAAACGCAACATATATGACGATACGTCTCAAAAGTCACGGGCAAACTAGGGCTTGAGGGCTGAATGCGGCCCATTGGGCTTTTCAATGCGGCCCACCAACCTTATCCATATTAAATAATTTATTTTCATTAGTATGAAACTTCTGCCTTTTCCCTGCAATAATGCGTTTCCCCAGTAGATGACGTCATAAAGGATTTTACAAATGTAGGATTTTAGGTTTTATACATGACTTTTACTGACTTAATTTTTGGACCAATTGTTGCCAATTGAATCAAAAAGTTTGCACACGTTTGTCATATGTTCCATTACTGAGACTGTGGCTCGAATTGAGCAAGGACCAATTTTTTTCAATTACCTTGGAGGTTCAACTGCTTCCCAGGGATGATTTCAAGGCCAAGAAGCCCAGTTGTGTTTCATTGGAATTTCATCACAAGAAAAGCCATAGCCATATAGCCATATAAACAGTGTTGGGCATGTTTTTTTTAAAGAAGTAACTTATTACTTTAAGAGTTACTGCTCTGAAAAAGTAACTAGTTACGTTACTAGTTACTAAATCATAAAAACAACTAATAACTAGTTACTTTACTTTAAAAACACATTAAAATATTAGTGTAGTTTTCTGTAGCGACTATCATAATGAAATGTAGTGGATCAATAAAAACAAAATAGATGTTCAGACATTTTGACAACCATCTTTATTCTAACCTCAACTTACCACTTGCTGTCGTGTTGCTTGTGGTTGTGTGCTGCTGTACTGTGTTGCCTGTGTGTGACTATTAATTTCCCTATAAGGCAAGAAGACCCGCCCCTCTTTCTGATTGGCTTAGCCTGAAATGTTAATATATGTCAACCAATCATCACTCCTTTTCAATGCATGGGTTCAGTTAGTGTCCACGGCCGTCTTTCACTCATGGCTGTGAGAGTTACCACACACACACACTGACAGGCAGCAGACAGACTCCACTGACACACAGTCCTCTCTCTTTGGGCGGGAGAAACCGTCCATTTGGACCACAGATAGTAACAGGTAATGAGCCCTTTTACACAGTAACAATTATGGCGTTACTGAATGGTAACTAGTAACGCATTGAGTTACTAGTTACCGAGAAAAGTAGTTTTGTTACGTAACGGTGTTACAAATACAAATAACATTTATTATCATATAAATGAACTGATCATATCACTCTCAACCATAGGCGTAGCCACGGGTGGCTACCCACCCACTTGTCAGTCAGGCCCACCCACTTGTCAGTCAGGCCTACCCAATCCAATAAGTGGGCTGATCAAACATGGCTATAATACTTTGGGGTTGGCCCACCCTAATTTTTTCAGTGCCCACCCATTTTAAGGGTCTGGCTACGCCCCTGCTCTCAACATGTGATGTCATAACATAAACTCACAGATGTGAATCCATGGTTTCAGGTTAAAGGTACATTTACAAAAAATTACATCAAGGTAAACAATGATTGATTTAGTGTCATTTTTTATTGTGATTTATTGATAGTGGAGTTTTGACAACAACAAGGATGTCAGTGGTCTGACACAGAGCCAGCAGGTGAAACAGACTGAATCCTCTTGGGTCTATAATTGATCTGCATAATGGAATGATTTGAGTGTTGGCTCCCTACGTAAGGAAAAGACATGTTCCTGGAGTGTTTATCTGACTTGATGATTTATTTTATATTTTGCCCAAACACCAGTGCTGGAAATATTGCCTGCAGATGAAAAATGGACTTTATAAACTTTAGCCACAATGAACAATCAAATCGTAGAAAAGTAAAATACTGGTTTGTGAAAAGTTTTTTTTTTTTTTTTTAATGATCCTTAAGTGTAACTGGGCCTGAGAATAACGGGCGACCAGAGAGTTAGGAAACTGTACAAACCAAAGCCTGTTATTGATTTAAGTTCAAGGCAGTGACAGTTTTTTTCCACCGTGCCTACCACGTCAGTGACATTTTCACTTTTTTTTTTTTCAGATTTGAAAAGCTTTAGTTTCACCTAATTCACGATGGTGTTATGGTAATAGGTCATTTCCACAAGGCTGCTCTAGGGACGTATTAATTGGACATTAACTACAGTGGAATGTTGCCCGAGAGGGAGAAGAACATCGAACTCTGTGTTGCCTGCTGCACAACTCTCACACATGCAGGAGTCTGTTATATTCACTGAAAAAGAAACACTTTCCTATAAATATATTAATAAATATGTTGGCGAACCCATGGCTACATTTATCTCCAACTAGATGTTTCCCAAATGACAAAGTTAGGAACTGTCTTCATGGAAAAAAAACTCCATTCCCGCAAAACAGAGCAACAGCACAGTGAAGTAAACACTGTGGTTCCTGGCGTCCTAACATGTCCTGTTATCATACATGTGACAGCTGCTCCGCTATCAGACCACTACTAGGACCCAGTCCACTCTGCTGCTTCCAGTTCGGGTTTAGCTGTTGGGGACGGACGACTATGAAGTGTCTCAGAAATTGGAAATTGCTTAAAAAAAAAAAAGCCCTGTAACCTGACTTCACCTCCGCTCTCTGGTGGTTCCAATGTCATTTAAAAGACAGAACATCAGCCAGGGAGGGAGAACAGGCTACAGACCACACGTCACTGCCAACGCAGAGGCCCAGTGTCCCAGAGTCAAAGAAACATCTGGAAGGACATGATAGTGCAACCACAAGGTGAAGCATTTGTACTATCTGTATCTAAACAAGGTGGTGGTACTGGTGTCCTAGTTTCTAATAGGACATTTTTTTTTCAATCTCCTTGGGTTACCTAGATATCATTGTCACAGATCTGGTCAAAGTCTATGTCGCTGTTATTTACTGTCTGCCAGGCCCACCTAGCAACTTTGTGCATGAACTAGACCAGGTGTCACCAACCTGGGGTCGTCCCCGTTTGTCCCAATAAACAAAACTTGTCCAAAAAGGGTCAAATCGTACTCTTCCTGTGCACTTATTAGATTTGGATTAAGATTAAATTCCTTTTCTGTCATTGTGACGTTGTAATTCACACCACAACGCACAACGAAATTTGGCCTCTGCATTTAACCCATCATCAAAGTGAGCAGTGAGCAGCTAATGAGCACCCGGGGAGCAGTGCGTCGGGATGATACCATGCTCAGGGTATCTCAGCGGTAACTTGGTGGTAGGGGGATTCGAACCGGGGACCTTGCGGACCCAAGTCCGCTTCCTTAACCACTAGGCCACTGCCCTCTATTTGGATATTCTTATTAATGCAACTGTGATGGTCAGAAGAGTGGTCACTACTGTATGTCCCAGATTTACTTTTCCCATCCCAGAGCTAAACTCCCAACTACTTGTCCTTAACACAAACACCATTCCAACCCTACTCTAAGGACTTCCTGTCCCTCATAAAGTCCTTTGACTCCATCTCATGAAGACAATAAAAATCTGGACTTGATATTGATCAGGATCTACAAAACAGAGGAACTTCTGGTCACACAGCAGGACATCTCAGACTACTTTTTCCATCTGCTTCTCTAATTGCCTCTCACAACCATATGTTCCATTTCCATTGATCTCCATCTGCTGCATCCTCCACAATGTGTCCACCACACAATGGCATCTCCGCTACTGCCCGTGCTTCTCAGCTCCTTCTCAGCTCCTCACTGAGCTCTTGCTTAAAAAATGGCATAAAACCCATGATCCTGAAAATCTCAAGGAGGTTATATCAGGGTCATGTACATTAGCTTCAAAACTCTCTGGTGTCAAATGTGGGTTTTTACCCTTCAAACACTTGAGGGAATGTTCCCAACAAGTACTAACTGGTGTAGGCCTTCCCTAACCAGTGGTAACTAGGATAGAATTAGGTCAAATCTCTTGGTTGTGTATCTCTCAACATTTCTTCGTATAAAATCGACAACTTAGTTAGGGAGGGAAAACCTTACTCACGTGCAGAGCCAATGCCAGTGAAATTAGGGACCAAGTAACTACCGGGACAATTGGCGGGTTAAGGAAGCAGACTTGGGTCTCCAAGGCCCCCACGTTACCGCTGAGGTCCACTGAGCATGGCACCGTCCCCATACACTGCCCCACGTGCCCAAAGCTGTCCACTGTTCTCTTTGGTGATGGGTTAAATACAAAGGTGACAGTTCGTTGTGTGCAGTGGTGTGGATCACAATGTCAAAATAAGAAATTTAATCTTAATCTTAATTTAATATTACTGTGGTCCCTCCTTGTCCTTCCTGTTCAATCATCAAGCCATGGTAACTTTGTCCAACTAATTATCCATTCATTCATCCATTTTCTTCTGCTCATCTGTTACAGGGTTGTAGGGACAACAGTCTCCACAACCAAATCACACTGCACCATACCAGCGCCTCATGAACTCCAGGTGGTCAGCCCTTTTAGCCCTTTTGCAAGGCACCGTCGGCCCTAACTGGGATTCAAACTTGTCCAGGAGATGATCCCTGAAGTTGGACACCAACAACAGGATCATTGTCCCTAGGACAAAACACCAGACAAACTCCTGCAGCGAGTCAGCTGTGATTTCTTATTTGATGTTATTTTACTTTGCGTTTTAACATTTTCTTATTACATTTTGACAGCTGAAAAACAACAATCCAGAAGTGATTGTGCTGCATGGAGTCAAGAATGTTGTTCCAGTGTTGACATTCGAGTTGTCTTTATTTGGCAACGCTAACTAAGTTTGTTTTGTTTGACAAACGGTCAATCGTGATTTCTATAATCATCCAGATCATTTCTCTCTCAGGCAAAACGCGTTATAACATGATACTCGTTTTTAAATATCTCCACGTGTGTTGGTGTAAAAGAAAAATATCTTCGAGACAGAGATGAAATTGTCCACACGCGTCATCCTGTCTTTTTTTATTATTATTATTCTCTCTGTGGTTAACCTGATTCTTTGGGGGGAATTTATCATTGTTTTTCTTGCAATTGATTAAATCTTGTTGCTCAGAGACACAAGAGACTTGCACGCAGTTGCCGTGTTTGATGGATAACTTTTTTCACCTGAGATGTTAGGTGTAGAATAAGGAATTTTAGTTTTTAGACCAAATTCTTGTCTTTTTCCCAACTTTAGCAAATCTACAGGTGTAGTTGATTTACACCAGGTTTTGAACTCATCAGAGAAGATAAATAAATCCTTGAAAGGCAGCAGGAGTTTATCTCTGAGTTTAATGATAACATCTTTTTGTTTTTCTTCTGATAAACCCGACTATTTATACAGCAGATCTCGGTGGAACCATTACACCTTTCGACACACATTTAATGATGGTCAAAATGAATTCCTGCAACAAATGACAATGAATTCTTTTAGTTGTTTGTCTTTTTTGCTTCATGAAACCTATGTTTGGACCATGTTTTGGTGACTGAGCATCTGAGATTAGTTTTTGCTGCTTTGCATTTGGTCTCATCTGTGCCTATCCTAAAAGAAACAACCCAACAAGTATGAAAGATACTTTTCTTTTGTGAGTACAGATGTTGTTCTTCCAAAGTTGAAATGCAGCGTGAATGGTTTGAACACAGAACACAGACTCGCAAAGTTGTTACGGTTGATTTTTTTCTCCCTCCTTTACATCATGATCGTTGCTTGAGGCTAATTAAAAGCCGATCCACTGATTTCTCCCTTGGTGGGGTCTGGTTCACGCGAGGACTGTAGCAGACATTGATTTATTCCACTGTAAGGACCTGACACAGTTTAGGTTGTAAAGCTATAAAGGCCCATTCAGCACACAGCGTGCTCCGCATGAGTTATGCGTCTTTTTCCTCTCCAAACAAAAAAAAAACAACAACTTTTAGATGTGACATATCCCACCGAGGGGAACATGCTGTTGCATTTAAATCTAGGTATAAATGTGACCTGACAATGGAAAACAGTATTAATAAGACGTCCTGCCAGGCATTGTGTTCAAGCCATGTTGTGATTTTGGAATAAAATCAATCTGATTTGCAAAATCTGTGAAGAATCCATCATTTTTATGACCCGTGCAATTGACATTGTGCCCTACCTTTATTCTGCAAAATACATTTACGCAGTGGAACAGTGAAAATCTCAACTGTGATATAAGGCACGGGGGGGAAATATTTACAGTAAGTCCGGAGACATTTTATGAAGTGTACGTGAATTCTCTTGACATTTATTAATATTTATGCCAGTTAAGATAAAAAAAAAAAAAGCTACGAAAATGCTCTCGTGTTTGGTTTGGACCAAGATGTGGATGCAAAAGACCTGACGGAGCCACGTTTACGTCCACATGTCCATAAAAATGTTCACTCACAACACTGCGCACAATGTTTTCACGGCCGAGCGCTCTGCTCAAATTGACGTAATGTGTTTAATCACAGCTCGGCTTTATTACCATCTTTTCTCATCAGTTATGGTCAATTATGAATAAAGCGGTTGTTTAACCAGTGTTGTGCAGATGTTGTCAGGTTGTTTAGCAAAACTAGAAACTCTTGGACAGTAGTCAGACGAGCGGCAGGAAGAAAACATTTGTGGCAGGAGATTTTTTTTTTTTTTTTTTGCAGCTCACACACTGGTGATCAACACCACAGGGTTGATGTGGCTCCTTGAAGATGAGGCCCTGGTATCTCATTTGAGGATTGTAATGACAGCGGAGCAAAAGGAATGAAAGTGTTTTTTTGGAACAACAATCTGGTCTCATTCTGATGGAATGTCCTTGGTTCTGTCATGGATCTCAGAGCCAGTCATGCATTGACAATTAAACTAGATTGCATTTACAAGTGAACCCGCTAATAAAACCAAGGACAAGTACAATCGTGTGTAAAAGGCTGACATGAAGTCAACCTTGCTAACCTTGTAAGTTGATGTATTTATTTCTTTAAGTTGATAAAACAGTGTTGTTTTGCAGACATACATTTGAAAACTTTACGTAGATTTTTCCTTCTTAACTCTTACTGGCAACTTTGCAACTCTGAGCTGCACTACTGCCACCTAGTGAATAAATGTCCTGTCTGCTAGCTAATATTTCCAACTTTTTCCAGCATTCTTTAGTTTATTTATTTAATTTTCTGTCCTTTTTATATTATCACTGTTGTAGCCAGGCTGAGTATTGGGTGGGGCGGGTCCACAGGGTTTAAGGTTCGAATTCACCAACTGCCAAGTTACCACTGAGCAAGGCATCTTCCCCACTCACCCAAAGCTGCCCACTGTTCACTTTGGTGGTGGGTTAAATGCTGAGGTCATGCTCCGTTTTGTGCATCACAATTACAAGGAGTCATTCTCTTCCTTCTGGAAATGAACCTTCAACCTGATGGTGTATGTATTGAGATTGTCTCAGCTAAGAATCCAACCAATGACTTTTATGCAGTAAGGCAAGATCTCCAACCACTGTGTGGCCTCTAGAGTTTTTTATTAAATCTTTCATCGCGGATAGAAGTTACACCCTCGCCGTGATAAAAATAAAACGATTTTTCAGCCGAAATGTAAAAAAGTAGATATTTTTCTATGCAGGATTTCCTGGCTGGTCATATACCCTGCTGTGATGTCGACTTGCGATCCAAGCAGGACGTCTGCCAGAGCAAGACATGAAGGTGCTGATCTAACGGCTATTACACAATAGTAAACCCCAGTCAGTGACTGACTGCAACCAGCAGTGCTGAGTGAGGTCACCTCCCCGACAATTACACCACACCGTTCAACATCAACACATTAAACTGCCCCCCCAGGATCCAGCATTAGAGACACAGAACAAAAAGAAAATATCGCTCATAATGGTGTTCCCTTTTAATTGCAGTGCACAGGAGTGTGAAGTTCCCACTCTCTGCACGTGAAGTCTGCAGGCTGTGGCTGACACCAGAACCTGGTACAAGAGGGACTGTAGCCAGAACCGTTTTCACCCACATATGAAACCAATAATGCCCAAAGCCACATTTCTTCAGGGAATCCAGGGAAAACAAGAGTGGGAATCTACAAGGAAGGCTGCGGTATTGCTTTGATTCATTATATATTATTCATTCAAAGCAACAGCCAATGAGGACTGGTTTCAACTGACCTCACCTACAGGAGCGCCAAGTGCCACCGATTAATGTGCAAAATTCTTCTGGGCCAGTGTGGCTGGACCAGGCTGGAGCCCAATGAGGCAAACTGGCTTACAGCAGCTCGTTTTCAATCCTGTGGAGATAGCAGGGGAACAGATCTGCTCTTTTTTCCACTTTTCGTCTCCCGCCGCTCTGTGACCAACATGACGCTGCCCCAAAAGGGCTTTGAGCCATTAAATGCCAGAGCTAATGACTTTTGTTGCAGCGGTTAGTTGCTGGTGTTGTCAGGAGGATCGTGAAAACAAACCAGGTAACCCCACCCTTTACAACCCTGCAACGGCCGCATCCAAATAATAAAATCTCAAAGCCCCCTCTGAGTTCTCGAAAAAAAAAAAAATTAAGTAAAAGTCAGATCAAATTCCTAACCTTATTAATCTATTTGTGGAACTCATTTCTAACTCTTTGTCCTGGCTTTGATTCAGTTCTCAAATTTAACAATAAAAAAAACAACCTCAGTTCACTTGGGCCAAGACATTTCCTTGTAACCAAATTGTATTCAAGAATCTGAATTCTACAAAAAACATCAAGAGAGTGAAATAAAAGTCTATCCAGACTAGAAAGATTCATTATTTTTTTTTAGCTCTGAACCATTTAAATGATAAAAACCCTGCAGTTTCATTCACTTGGTGACAGAATAACATGACAGGATATACATTTATGACTTAACTCCATCCCAGATGTTTCCTCTGAAACCATAAAAGTGTTTAAAACCTGACTTTCGCTCCATCATAACTCGGGGAACGACTTTCGGGAGAACCGTGGCTGTTTTCTCTGCAGGGACATTAACCAAAGTGTTGGGTGTTAATGAGGCTCACGTTACTCACAGATAATTGACCCCTGGAACAGGTAGAGGATTAGGATTTTTTTTTTTTTCCCCTCGTTCCAGTGAGAACGCACAGACGCAGATGGAACATGTTGGAGCCTCGGAGAAATGCAGAACTGTGTTGAGATCAAAGTTGTGCACTTGATCCAGTCTTGATATTTCTTGGCTTCTATACTTGCTATATATTTTAATGCCTGGATGCTTCGTAAAAGTGAGACAGTCACGTAGGAGAGTGAGATGTTAACTGTAGCGAGACAGAGACGTGGATGGCCAAATCAATTCTCTGGATGACAGCATCTCTGACGTAAGAACGCCATCACCTGACTAAATCAGATGAAACCACGCAGATGAGCTGGAAACAGACACAATATTTCTTTGAGGAGTCTTAAACACAACACGTCCAAATGGACACTTGCATTTGGACATAAGACAAATAAACAACTGTGTGTTCAAACGGATGCATCAGAAATCATTCTCGACTCCAGCTTATTCAGCCCCAGATGCTAAAGATGTTTTCCAGTTGGAGACGATTCAGAGAATCCCGGCCAAAACTCAGATAACAAGAACGGATTCAGAGCTACGCAGAAAGTTGAGGAAAGGCACAAACACGATGGGCCGAAGGAGGAATGACAGGAACGTCTGCCTCTGAAGAACCTCTCAAACCTACACGCTGTCCTTCAGAGCCGTCACAGGGACAATACACTCCCACTCACTCCTGGAGTTCATCAGGGTTGAATTTAAGCCGCGCTTCTCCAGGACGGGGAGAACAGCTGGAACCTTCACTTCCTGAAATGCTATTGAAGATGTTCCGCAGACACAGATACTACCGTCCTATGTGCGAGGGATCGTGTGAAGTATCACAGGAAATTCTTGTAGTGTCACAGAAGTATGACAAATATAACTTTATTTCAGAGTCATAACTCACTGTTGTCTCCTACTGTTCAACTGGGGCATGATTTAAAACCACTGAGACTCTCCAGTCTAAATCTGGAATCCTTTAACGACAGTCGTGCAGACGCAAGAAATATCAGGAATAGAACAACCTCCCATTGTTTATTCTGGAATTCTGTGCAGGTGCAGAGACTCACTTACGTTTAGCGTCTCGTGAATTTACAACTGTTGAATTGAGTTTGTGTTTTTCTTTTATTTAGAAGCAGCAGATATTCAAGTGAAATTTAAATAAACCTTGAACTGCAATTGATAAAAATAAATGAATCAACATTATCTGTAAAGAAAAATACCTGCATTTCAGTCCAATACTTCACACTAACTCATACAGAACACAAAGTATTGACTGATTATTATCAGATAAAAAAAATTCCCCAAATTTTTTTTCAATTTGAAAAGTTTAAAAAGACAGATGCATAAAAAAAATACCCTGCACCTGCCTCACGTCTGCTGTGTGATTGATGTGTCAGAAAGTTCAGGGCTCAGTGGACCTGCAGCAGACACTTACCTCCCTGCAGAGAAGGTTGAATCAAGGCTAAGAGGAAGAGTCCACAGAAGAGCAACAGAATGTTTCTGTTCGCCATCTCGCTCCAAACTGCACCACCCCTCTCCCGATCAGCTGGTTTTATTCTCTTCAAGCTAATTACCCTGAGCACAGAGTCATGCAGAGAGAGCGAAAAGGTGGGAAAAAAAAAGAGAGAGAGAGAGAGAGAGAGATACGAGACTGTGTAATTAAGAGAGGCAAAGGACTCTGGTTCAATGGATCACTTTGCTTTTTTCCCCCTCCCCTGTCTGGTGTTGCCGTTTTTATTCTGGTCACTCCTGCCAACAGTAGAGACGCTGCTGCCAACAAGGAAAGAGAGAGAGAGAGGGAGGGTGAGGGAGGGAGGGAAGAACTCAGAGAGAGACACACAGAGAGAGAGAGAAGCCCCTACTCTCATCCAGAAGGAATTGAACCGGCTGCCAGGCATTTGCATGGATGGGCTTCATACTGATCTGTCCAGAGAGACGGGAACGAGCGAACCACAGACCCAGATAATTACTGTCTTCTCCTCTGTGGCACCAACACTGAGCTGCTGAATCTGAACCTTCGAGTTATCTGCTGTTCCTTCAGTGCAAATATTCCAGTGTTTGGAATAAAAGATGTCATCAGAGGAGGAAACTATAGAAGGACTGGCTGAAAAACCCCACTGTGGATGCCAGTCGCAGGGCAGAGCAGTGAGAGAAGTGTTGGCATCACACGTGGAGGACACTGAAGGAAAAGATCTCTGATTGTCTGCAGATTGAAAACACTTAACTGGGATCATCCTTTATGTCAGAAACACGGTGAAGGCCAGGACCAACTCTAGGCCATGTTCTGTGATTCATTAATACTTTCTATCTGCTTTTAACTCGGGCCACATCCCCAGCCTCCAACTGGTAGAACAGACCTTGAACTGCTTCGAGTTTGTCCTTCACAGGTTGTCAGAAATGGGTTATGAAAGTGGTTTCTTTTCTTTTTTTTTTAATCTTTCTTAAAATACAAAAATGAGCAAAACGTTCTTTATGTTGCTTCACTTTTTATATCTGAAAAAAAGGAAATGTTAAGTTGACCTGCATTGACTGAAAATAGGTGGTAATAAGTTTGATAAAAAGCTCCTCCAAGGACACTAATTCATCTGTTGACAGAAGACAGATGGATGGATCAATGGGTGGATGGCAGAGGGATGAGAGAGGGATTGATGAATAGATGGATGATGGAAGTATGACTGGAAGGATCCAAGGATGTGTCATGCGAGGTCCCTGGTTCGAATCCCCTTACCGCCTAGTTAGAGCTGAGTTGTCCTGAACATGGTATTGTCCCCACTCACTGCTCCCTGGGAGCTCAAAAGCTGCCCACTGTTCACTTTGGTGATGGGTTAAATGCAGAGGTCAAATTTTTTTCTGGGCAGTTGGTGGTCTAGGAAGTGCACTTGGGTCCGCAGGGCAGGGTTCAGTGTGGGGAGACCCACACCTGCTCACTACGGTGACGGTTTCAATGCAGAGGCATAATTTCCTGAAGGATACTCCAGAGGGATTAATATAGTCCTAAAAAGGTTTGATTGGATGGATGGATGGATTGGTAGATGCAGGGATGGATGGGAGGATGAATGGATGACATCATGTTTGGATCCAAGGATGGATGGA
>JAFBJS010007544.1:59890-101893 GCA_016785265.1 Paraplagusia blochii | reverse complement strand
CCCATAGATTGATGTTATTTGGTCTGGGAGATCATACAAAATGTGTACTAGAGTTTATAGACTGGTTCGCAACTGGTCTCACTCTGGGTCCCACATTTACCTGTGCTCATTAAGTAGCGACCCACTCTCATAGAATTCAAACCAAGCAAATTAAAAATAAAAAAAAATCATTTGAAAAATCACTTCTTTTAACATAGTCATTTTATTCAGAAGTGTGTGCCTTTCAAAATAAGATAAGATGTGTATAAGAGACAGGCCTATAATTTTCTGCTACCAGACTGGTATAAAAAGTAAAGCCCCGCGCACAAGAGGAGCCATCCGCGCGGGCTAATAGTACACCCGCACATAATGAGAATTCTGCTCACGTCTCACTAGTAGGTCGGCTGATTTCCCAGGTCATGTGATAAGTTAAAATTGTGGACTCCGAAGACGAAGAGGTATTTTTACTGTTATTCCGTTATTGTTGTTGTTGAATATTATTCAGACAAGGATGGTCTTGCCAAAGATCCACTGACTTGCTGCTGGTTGCCAAGATGCTCACGTAGCCCACGATGAGACTTTGTTCACTCGCGCCAAAAGATATCGAGCACGATCGATATTTTGCTCACGGCCTCGAGTGACAAATGGCTCACGTAAATTTATGCGCACACAATTAGAATCTGGCACTGGGCAATTGGCGCGCGCCGAATCCTCCCCAATGTGTGCACGGGGCTTTAGAATTTTGTATCAATGAATCTTTGTTGTTGTTGTCTTCACTGAGAAAATATTTCCTAATTAAATATAGTTGCATTATTGATGATGGGATCCTAGCCATTCTATTGGTCAGTTCTTTTGTTGACATGGGTATGGATCAAGTGGAAGTAATAGACAGATGGGGCCAAAAGGAAACAATATTATCTCTATGCGGCCCGGCACCAATTCACCCAAGGACCTGTACCGGTCCCTGGTCCAGCGGTTGGGGACCATAATGTAGGAAGCAGGCAGGTAGACGCAGCTGATGGAGTTAATGAGTTAAAAGAACAAAACTGTCAACATTTTGCTTGCTCCCTGATGTCAGGACTGCAGTCCTGACATCCCCACCAGAGGTCACTGTTTATTTAATAGAAGCTGAGAAAGCTCACCCTGCAGAGGGCGCAAAGTTACTTTGATTAAGGATAAAGCAATCTGAATTTACTGAATGCAACCCTACAGCAACAGGTGATGCACCTACATGTGTATCATGAAATATATTCACCCTAGCCACTTATATTTAACGGAGGCTACGTCCAAAGAGAGAAAAAACTATTAGTCTGCCAACGTTACACACGCTATTGTTCGCGATCCCTGCACAGCAAACACAGCTGCACCGTGTATTGTTTCTAAAACGTGTCTGTCACCGTACAGAAGCACAGTTGACGCCGTGTACTCTGGCAGTAAGAGGCGCTGCGTGGCGTCCCGGGTTTGTTTAAGACAAGCAAACAGAGGAGTCTGTGGGTAATATAATATCCAAACAGAGATTGAACTCTGCTGCGCTCCAAAGGTCTCATATGTCCCAGTATCCATTGGTAACGTACTGTAATCCAAGCTGGGTGGAACTGCAGTATTTCCTCTGATTTTGAGAAACCAGGCACAAAGAAGTGAGTGGACGCTGGTTTCTATGGTCATTGGAGTCTGGCAAGAAATTGTCAGGACTGTGCTCTGGTACAAAATGTTGCCTGTAGCGCCCCCTAGTGAGATTTCGCTGAAACACATACATCAAAATCGGGCGCGAGGCCCATAGATTGATGTTATTTGGTCTGGGAGATCATACAAAATGTGTACTAGAGTTTATAGACTGGTTCGCAACTGGTCTCACTCTGGGTCCCACATTTACCTGTGCTCATTAAGTAGCGACCCACTCTCATAGAATTCAAACCAAGCAAATTAAAAATAAAAAAAAATCATTTGAAAAATCACTTCTTTTAACATAGTCATTTTATTCAGAAGTGTGTGCCTTTCAAAATAAGATATTTTCTAAAACAAAAGCTGATTCACAGAATTTAGCTGATTTTTGACCCATTCAGAATGGGTCTGTAACCCACTTTGGGTTGAGACCCACCAGTTGAGAACCCCTGGTCTAGTGGTTAGGATCTCACCGCCTTGCTTGGGTTCCAATCCCAGACAGGGAACTCAATTTATGGGGCAGTTGGAGACCTAGTGGTTAAGAAAATGGACTTTGGTCCGCGGTTCGAATCCTCCTACTGCCAAGTTACCGCTAAGGTATCGTCTGCGCATAGTATCGTCCCCACACAATGGATCATTTGCCCCCCCCGCTCACAGTGGCGCAGGGTGCAAATGCAGAGGCAAAACTTCTTGAAGGATACTTCCGTGGCATTAATAGAGTTCTAAAAATAAAAGAATACAATAAATAATAAAATATATACTACTGGGGGATTTGTAGTATCTGTGGTGTATGCTAAGAGTTATAGCTCATAGATTTTTGTTTTTTTTCCGTTGTGGTCTGTGGAAAAAAAATGCACATTACAGGAAACTGGTAAGACTAAACGATAGAAAGACGGATTAAGAAACAAATACCAAATTTTCTTACTTTGGTAAAAACTAGGGGCAGAACTATTTCCCTGCCGTGTCTGCACCAGCCCAGGAACCACGTGTTTGGTGATGTGTTGGTCTGTGTGCGGCAGGTTTTTTCACATTTTTTTTGCTGAGGGTGGGGTTTTATTTGATCAGTACTTTATAACACAATGCTGTTACTGACCTATAGTAAGAACCACACCTTTTTACTTTTACTGGAGTCAGGATATCAGCTCATAACAAAGGGAGTGTTTGAATAATCCCGGATATTTTTTTCTCTCTGGTCTCCTCTGCTGATTAAAGACTCACTGCAGGGCATTTCTAACTCTTACCCTCTCTGTCATGGTAACATCCCCTTATCAACAGTATTCAGATTTTTTTTTTCCTTTTTGTTGACTCCGCAGGGAAACAAATGACTTGCACAAGATGTTTGTTTGTGTGGTGTTGGTGTGGCTCGGTGCCACACATTCCCTGTCTGTGAGTCACGGAGGAGCCTCCTGACTCCGCCTGAATCAGTCTTCACAGAATCAACTCCTCTGACCAAGGCGGCCTCCTCTCAGCTGCACAGTCACAGACACTACTTTAATATTTCTGCCAAAGAGCTCCAACGCCGGTAGCAGTTGTGCTTTAACTGTCCAATGAGGACTAATATTTAATCTGGGCTTTATCTTCCATATCGTAAACTATGGCCCTTTGGTCTTTCTAATCCAGTCCACCAATCACGAGGCAGGGCAAGGCATGGGAGGCCGGTAATAAGATGGCACCCTTCAGTGGAAATGTCTGTGCAGACATTGATAAATATCTACAGCAGCATCAGTCTTTCATGTGTCTTTCTTCAATTTCTACTGTTATATTTTCTTGTGTCTTTTTTCAATTCCTGATGTTATATCTCCATGTGTCTTTTTGCAATTCCTGCTGTTGTATCTTTATGTCTCTTTCTTCAGTTCCTGCTGTTGTATTTTCACGTGTCTTTTTTCAATTCCTACTGTTATATCTTTATATGTCTTTCTTCAATTCTTGCTGTTATATCTTAATGTGTCTTTTTTTAAATTCCTGCTGTTGTATCTTCACATGTCTTTCTTCAATTCCTGCTGTTATAACTTCATGTGTTTCTTCAATTCCTGCTGTTATATCTTCATGCGTCTTTCTTCAATTCCTACTGTTGTATTTTCATGTCTTTTTGCAATTCCTACTGTCATATCTTCACATGTCTTTATTCAATTCCTGCTGTTGTATCTTCATGTGTCTTTCTTCAATTCCTGCTGTTGTATCTTCATGTGTCTTTCTTCAATTCCTACTGTTATATCTTCACATGTCTTTTTTCAATTCCTGCTGTTGTAACTTCATGTGTCTTTCTTCATTTCCTGCTGTTATATCTTCATATGTCTTTCTTCAATTCCCGTGAGTGTTTACAGGAGTTGACTATATCTTGCTGAGTCTCTGTTGTTCTTTTTTCTATTCATCACTATGTGCTGAAGGCTATTGAAGGATTTTTTTTTCATCTTCTTCCACCGAAGATGTACTTGACAACCTAGAATGTCACAGGGTATAAACCACTGCACTCGACTAGTGAGGCTAAATCAGGCAGGTGCAAACTTGCCTGGTCTTGTTTGACTTGGGGGCCACAATTGGTCCTAAAATTGGACACGTTCTGGAATGTATTAGTTTATGTATTCTTTTCATTGTTATGTAAAGTTTTTCCGGAGTGTGCGATTTGCATTCCTGTTTCCTGAGCCTCGGCCCAAATCCAGCAGGAACTCCAACAGGTTTTCTTCAAACTGAGGAAAACCTGGAGGCTGTAGGAGTGGAAAGGACTCTGACCTGTGGTCCAAGATGTTCAGTGTGTGTGCAGATGACAACTCTCATGTAAAAGCGTCAGCGGGGAGACCAGTGTGAGTCATCACATGTTTTGTTTTCCAGAAAATTCTGTTGGAAGTTTCTGCGCCACAACGAAATAAAAAGAATGGAAAAAAAAGGAGGAAAAAAAGATGGTAACTAGAGAGAGAGGAGCAGCAGGAGGAGGAGGTTTTCAGAGAGGGCGTGTTGAACACCCTTTTTAAAGATCGACGTCGCCTACTTCCTCACACAGCCCTCCACCCATTCCTTTTGACTCACACCAGCAATCACACAACTTTGGTGAGTGAAAACTTTTTTTTTTTATCATTTTACTCTCTACGTAGGTAAATGTTTTAGATTAAAACTTTTGCATCAGATTTTTGTCACTATCTAAATGTAGAGCTGCTATATTTACAGTCTATAGTAAGCAATTATTTTAGGGTGTGGCCGAGGCATCTTTTTTTGCTGATCTGAAATGACACATTTTTATTATTCATAAATCTAACTGCAGGCAGTTACAGCTCTAACTTTTGAGAAATTATGAATCAGTTTGCAAAATAAATGGGGTATAGATGTTGCAGACCTATATGTGACTGTGTAGTCCTGGAGCAGGACACCAAATCAGAAAGAATCCTTAGAAAATAAAAAATCTGAGGGACAGTTTGGTTTTAGAAGTTTGGTGGGAGACTGACTGTTTAGTAAAGTTAGTTAGACAAGGAAGTGTAAGCAAGAAGAAGGAGTCAGAGAAAATCTGTGGATGTCTGCAAAGAAGACATGGAAACAATTGGTGTAGCAGAAAAGGTGGAGTCCAAACATAAAAGAGGCCTGAGGCTGTGGTGCAAAGGAATAGTGAGGAGGAAAGGACAAAAGGAGATGTAAGACTAGAAGAAGAAGGAGATGGTCTTTCTAGGGAGATCTAGTCAGTTTGACAGCTTCCTTCATTTCCAAACATTTTCATAGATTAATCTTGAATATTTCATTTACAGTATGTTCCACTGTCACTCCTGCAATAATGTGATTACGACTTTGACGTTTCTTCCTGATCCCAGACAAAATGTCCAAACTCCTGGCAGCGATGGCAACAATTGAGGCCGTCTTCAGTGAATATGCCGGAAGAGACGGCGACGGAAGCAGCCTGAGCAAAAAGGAACTTGGTGAGCTGCTGCGTGTGGAGTTCGGCATCAAAGATTCGGTAAGTGGGAAGACAAACCACTGTCTCACAGAAATGTGACCACTCCTTCCACCCTCCAGCTGTGTTTTTCACTGCTGCAGCATTAATACAACTGATTCTTTCTCAAAAGGGCAACAACAAAGATTTGGACAAATTCTTCGGCTCCCTGGACCAAGACGGGGACAATGTGGTGGACTACGATGAATTTCTTACACTTGTGGTGGCTTTGGTGTCACTTATGAAAAAGTGTTAGGTTTTATATGCTTTGAATAAAACTTTGAAACATGCACTCATTGTTCTTTCAACCCCCTGTGATACTGTGTGTGGCAACTATGAAAAAGACTTCAACACCATAAAGTAACACCGACTCCTCTTTTTGTTACAAATTGCCTCTGAATTAAAAAGAAATTGGTGTCATGTGACTGCGTTTTCTTTTTTGTGACGTGATATTATTTTAATTAAGTTGTGTTTACAGTGTTTACAGTGGCAGGAACACAAAACGTCACTTGTACAGTTTCAGCCTTCATCTATATATATATAATATATATATACATATATATGTATTAGTAATCAGTATTAATTTGAACGAATACAAGAATAAGACACTAATACGTAGGACTGAGATCGGAAACAAAAGTGTTACCGTTTTTAGGGTATAATCACCAAAATATCACAAAACATCAATTCTCTGATATTCAAATATTAAACTATATTTTATCATTAATCATCCAGTTCACATGAATTAAATAGATGGAAATTGTTGACTCGCTGTGGCAACCCCTGAAAAACGGGATAAGCCGAAAGAAGAAGTGAAGTGAAAATGGTAAAACAAAGTGCTATGCTCGCTTCCTATTCACGTTGTAATATCTGGCGCCATCGTGTGGACGTAAAGAAATACCGCACGTTATTTTTAGAGAATCTATTTCGATATCGATATTTCCCGTGAGAATGTCGATAATAAACTTCATATGTTGCGTTGTAACATATCGACATTTTGGCACAGTCTTACTATTAGAATGTAATCAAACCTTAATATACAAGATTTCAGTATGTATGTTTTGTATGTGTATGTGTATATATGCCTTTTCTGGGAATCAAGTTGATAACATTTCTAAATATATACCTTATCTGGTCGTGAATCCAGACACTTTCTGGAACACCAGCGGTTTGCGAGTGTTTCCTGTTTACGTGTTTGATGCAGTGCAGGTGACAGTCAGCCGGGTGTTAACAGGAAGTGGTCACTTGATGTCACAGAGCAGAGCCACACCACGGAGGATCCAGTAATCAGCAGAGCGCACGGTTTTCAGATCCACCGTTGCGATGTAGTTGAGGTCCGTCCTGGAGGTTTTCTTGTAGATCGGACAGGAGTAGAGACGAGGATCCTTCACTCCTGCAGCAGGAAAACGTTCACTTAGGAGACATACTGCCCCAATATCTGGTGGTACTACCATATCTCCTTAGGCAACGTCCTCCAGTTTCTCAAACTGAACTGAAAATTTCAATTTCTTTTTTGAAATAAAAAAAACTCACCATTATTCTCAGCATACATCCTGATCACAGGCATGACCTCGAACAGAACTTTGGGCTTAGAGTCCACCAGTTTGCAGCCGCGTCTGTCCCAGCCCGCTCCCTCCAGGTACAGGCCGTAGACGTACACTCCCTCTGAGGGGGGCTGTGTGATGTCGTCCTTCATCCATTTGGTCACCTCATTACACAGAACCATACGGTCCAGAGCCCAGCCCTTGTTTGTCCTTGTTATCTCCTGCAGGAGCCAGAACAATGTTCCTCAATGAGTTGATGGTGGAGGTTGTGAGACATTTCTTGCTTCTATAGGTAGTTCTAGATTTCCATACAGTTAGGTTAAGCCACGGGAAACGAATATTACAATATATACCAGGTGTTCCTTAACTTTTTTGGCGACACGGACCGTTTAAATGTTTCATACTTTTTTCACGGACTGGTCGTTAAGTTGTGGCAGATAAATACCCCTTAAAAAATGAAATTTCTGGTGTTCCGAAATATTTTCCTACCTATAAAATCTTCCTACCCGAATTGACTGTGCATTGGCACAACAAGGATTTCCCAAGTGCACCCAGCCTAATATTTCCTAATCAAATATAGTTGCATTATTGATGATGAAATCCTAGCCATTCTATTGGTCAGTTCTTTTGTTGACATGTGTATGGATCAAGTGGAAATAATAGCCAGATGGGGCCAAAAAGAAACATTATTTCTCTGCGGCCCAGCACCAATTAACCAACGGGCCGGTACCGGTCCACAGCCCACTTTGAGAATGAATAATACTCGTACTTAAAGTAGTGATGGGGGCACAGAGAAGGTTTTTTTTCAATTCCAAGTCATTTCTGATTTTAAGTTGCATTTGCCGTCTGGTTCTAATGCGGTAACAAAATGGCTTATGTCTACTTATTTGGCGCCCCCTTGTGGAGGAACAAGCTAAAGATTATTCATAGTAATTAAATGACTGCTGGGGTAAATCAAAGATGATTATTCTATTAGGTATAGAAGGAGGACAGATTTTTTTTCTGTCACTTCCTAATGGGCAAAATCATTATTTTGATTGCATACTGTTGTTCTGGTTGTGGCTGCCACCCTGTTATAGTTACAGTCAAAATAAAATACCTGCTTCATGGCTGTCAAGAAACCTTGTGGATTGAAAAATCCAGTCATCCAGAAACAGTTGGGCCGTCCTTCAAAGATCCACGTCTGGAACTGGCGGTTTCGCTCCAGAAGCTCTGTGAACCAGAAGCCTAAAGTGCTCGAGGCCCACGAGGCCTTTTTCCAGCGCGCAGGGATGCGTGCGTCGTACATGCAGTCCAGAGCATCTCGAAGGTTCTCACTCATGATAATAGTTCCATCGATCGCCAGCTTCAGGTCCGTCAGGGTGTTTCGAACCAGGACTATGACCCTCTGCATCCGATCGATCTCCTGACGCAGAAAGATGTTCATGGGCTGGAAGGCGTCCATCTTCTGGAGACGTTCTTTAACCTAGTTTTATTAGAACCAGACAAGACACAACTCTTGTTTCAGTTGTTCATGTAGGACCAACAAATATCCGAATCTCAGATGATCAGGACCAGGCAACTTTGGGTAGTTTTTATGAACTTCATTCAAAATACTTTTATCTTCTTTTCTTTGCATATACTGTCCCCACAGCTACAGTATATAAATATATATATACGTATATACACACACACACATATATATATAATATATACACACATATATATATATATATATATATATAAATATATATCATCACCACATGCAGACTTACTTCAAATGGTACATAGTCAGGTGGCAGTTTGTCCAGCATGTCGTCAGCCAGCCGGGACACCACAGCTTCTCTGGTTTCCCCTGCACCTGAAGCACTGTCTTTAGGCTGAATACTGAGGATGGTGTCCAGGACGTCCTTAGCCAGTTTGCTCTGGTATGTTATGTCAGCGTTTGGGTGAAGACCAAATACTTCTGGAGTATCGTAGGCTGGTAGACCCTGAGAGGACAGAACAGAGACAGGATCAGTAGAGCTCTATTTACATGCCTGCACTACCATACAACCACTGGGCCTAAGAACCAGTACCAGTCCGCAGAGAAATAATGTCTTCTTTTGTCCCCATCTGTCTATTACTTCCACTTGATCCATACCCATATCAACAAAAGAACTGACCAATAGAATGGCTAGGATTCCATCATCAATAATGCAACTATATTTGATTAGAAAATATTTTCTCAGTGAAGACAACAACGATAAACTCAAAATGACACAGAGTCATTGGTACAAGATTCTAACTCTTTATACTGGTCTGGTAGCAGAAAGTTTTAGGCTGTGTGCACTTGAGAAATCCTTCTTGTGCCCATACAATTCGGGTAGGAAGATTTTATAGGTAGGAAAATATTTCAGAACACTGTGAATTTAATTTTATTAAGGGGTATTTATCTGCCACAACTTAACGACCGGTCCGTAAAAATACCGATCTGGTTGTGAAACATTGCCATACAATATCATCGGAATAATGCAGTTCTGCAATAAAGGTTTGCTAAAAGGACAAATAATAAACCATAGCACAGTTTGCAACTAATTCAGCCCCTGTAGCACGGTCAGAGTTGGTTTGAAATCAGTTTATTATAGTATGTTGGTATTTCTTCTTTTATTTGTAACGCACCAACAACAGGAACAGGAGGACTGGACTCACCTTGACATACGTCAGATACTCATCAACATTGGAGCATTTGGGGATGCAGTAGCCACTGTAGAAACTGAAGGAGGGACTGAACATGTTCTCATTGAACCACACTTTGGCAAACGTGTTGAGTAGACGCTTGTCAAAGTCGTCAGTCACACGACCGCCGTATTGAATCTCTCCGATCATGTACTGCACGGTGTTCCACGAAACCCCCTGAGACGAGAAATGGTGGAGTTGTATTAAGAGAAACCTGACAGTAAAAGTTCGCTGCTGTTCTGGTCATGTCTTATACCTTTTTGATGTCCACATCGTCCAGGTGGTTCTGGACAAACTGGACGCTGGCGTTGAAGTCAGCCTGGTTGAACTCATAAGGGATGTTCCAACCCAAAGATCCATACTTCCGTCTCTCCTGGACGATGCTGTGGAGAAAAGCCACTGCATAGAGCATGGGCTTCCACTGCACCATGTTACTGACATCTAACAGGTCCTGGTTAATACCTGGAAGGGAGCACAACACAGGTCTGGATGTGGAAATAGAACTTTTGTGCAGCGCCCTCTATCTGCAAAAACAACTTCAGTTGTACAGATTCCTCTCTCCAGAAAACCTTTCTTGAACAAAGAAAGTAATTCCTACAAAACTAAATAAATACATTTAACTGTTTGTTAAATCAGGTTATTTCTTAAACTTGATTTAGTGACATGGAACCAGTGTCCCACCTCCATAGGTCCGTTTGAGCCCCGCCCTGAGACCCTGTGGGGGTTCACTGGTGAACTTGATGGACATCTGCAGGAGAGTTATAGGGAAGTGTCTGTGGACCTCTGTGGTCATCCAGAGACGGAAGTTAGGGTGTATGGACTCTGTATCTGTCACTGTGTCCATTAGCTCATCCATAAAGTCCAGACCCAGATGACAGTTCTGCAGTAAGGCCCAGCCGCCCTGAAGATGACGAGAGCTGGTGCTTAATATTTGTTAACATCCACACCAACATATGACCCATTCCTGTGTTCCTACCAAAAGACGACTAAGGAAAGACCTGACTCACATTAGCCATTGTCTGCTGCAAGAGCTTGCGTGCGTGGACCTCCTGACCTTGTCCCATAGAGACATATTGTGTCTCAACCTTTAACTTCCTCCCCAATGCAATGATGGAGTTTGTTGGGTCGGAGCCCATTGACAGGAAGCAGATGAGGGGCGTCCTGGGGTCCGACTCTTCCCACGTGTCTTCCAAGTCCAGAATCAAGCCTTCAGTGTATTTTTCACCCATTGAACTCATCACGTATTTACGAGCCTAAAGGAGAGAAGGACCTTGAAAGATCTAGACCTCTAGTACCTGGATGATCCAGCGGCAGACATGGTACATTTCTAACCTGCGCGATGGTTCGGTCTGGACACCAGCAGCGGATAAGGAGCAACCGTCTGAAAGCATCGAGGTCTTGCTCGTAGGAGTTGGGTAACACTTCCTCCTCTGGAGCCTCCTTGTCAAACCATGACTTCCATTGCTTCTCATTCTGAGGGATCTAAAAATCAGGAAGCAGATCATTAGTATTTGCCAACATATAAAAAATGATTCCAACTTATTCCAACAGATTGTCTAATCAAGCCAACAGCTGGATCTAATTATTAAAGCAACTTAGATAGATTAGAGAGACAGGTTTTTATTAATCCATTCACCATGTTGTGAGCCTTCCTGTGGGTGGTGGGCCCAGAAGAAGTTACATGGGACGGGATGGTGCTATGCTCAGATAACCTCAGTGGCAACCTGACAACTGGTGGATTTGAACCTGAAGCCTTGCGGACAGAAGTTGACTGTGTGTTGTTTCAATGATGATTTTAATAATAATAACAATAATAACCTATTGAAAACACAGTAGTTTTAGACATTTCAGGTGATCCCATGTTGTGAGCCCAGGCTTCATAACACCATCCTGGGGAATACATTATGCCTATACTTATACAAACTGTGTGTGTGTCTGTGTGTGTGTGTGTTACCTGATTCAGTATTTCAGAGAACTGCCAGAGTTTTCTGAGCTCCACGAGGTTAAGCCAGGTCATGTCAGGAATCCACTTGGCTGGTTTCTGAGGACAGGACTTCAGGTCCAGAGATGCCCCTCCTGGTTGACAGTGTTTGACAGTGAAGACATTTTCAGGTGATTAATACGTTTTGACAACCCAATTTGGGGAAGTAAATGGAGATGACGTAAAAGAAATATATACATTATATATTATATAACATATAAGGCGTTTCTGGGGCAATTTATTGTCTGTTATCTAAAAAACAATTCCTGTCTTTCTGTCTGTCACCTTTTATCAGGGTCAGAAACTCCTGGTGTTCCAGTTTGCTGCTCTGCATGTCGATCTTCAGCGTCAACAATAGCGTGAACAGGAACTTGTGACCTTCATACAGACCCCGGGCTGCGTACTTGTACACCTCGTACGTCATGAACTCAATGATGTTGCTAATGCGTTTGCTTGTGATTGGACTTCGAGCAGATCTGTCGAGGACAAAAATTTCAAGGTTAAAAAAAAAAATACTAACAGATTTCTGATATGTTCTGATTACGTTGGAATTCAACAAACACTAATAATGTGCTCAGAATGCTCACTTGACTAGAGACTGGTCGAAAAGTCCCAGGAACTGTCTGAGAGAGGTCTGGTACATGACGTTCACCATGCTCATTTCAGTGATCAAAAAGTACAAGATACTGCCCCTTGTGGCCACTGAAAAAAAAAGAAAAGTGGAAAAATATTCTCAATATTCCTGAATTGCAGAAGTATGAGTATTTTAACCCTGTGCTCCTACCAGGTCTATACTCTTCTCTGGCAGCATTTATCTGGATTTCAGTCTCTGCAGCGATCTGTAGTTTCTGTGTCACCTCTTCAGCTGTGTTTTTGGTGTTGCTAAGGACAACAATGAGACTTTCATCGTCTACCAACGAACCCTGAAAAAAAAAAACATAACTAACATTTTCCACAGATCTCACTTAGTTATAACATAATTAAACCATGAGGTACAACAGTTGATTGAATAAACGCTAATGTCAGTAATCAGGAAACCAAAATAGATTTTCATATTCTTGCCTGTGTGCTGGTCAGGCGGTAGAAAAGGCTATCTTCCAACTCTTTCATCTTCCTCTTGTTGACAATGACGTCTTCCATGAGGTCCGTCCTTTTCTTCTCCAATTCCTGGTAAAGTTACAGATGTCCTTAAAATCTCAGCCTTACATATGAGTATTTTGTTGTCTACTACTGTTTTGTTTATGTTTTGCTTTGTTCTTAAGACTGAACGTACGCTTATTGTGATTAACTGAAATTGATGTGCACTTTGTGTCAAATATTATATATTTTTTGACTGGCAGAACTATAATTCAACAAAAAAAACCCCTGAGATTTTCACCTGTTTTTCAGTCAGGATAACTCGGCCCAGCAGCTGGTCCTCCAGTCCTCTCATGGTGACAGTGAAGTCAATGATAGAAGTTCGAGCGCTGATTTCGGGAGTGTAAGCCGGGTTAGGCAGCTTGGTGGTTACATAGAGCCTGAAACCCTTCATGACATCCACCTCCTTGTCGCCCACCTTGACCTAACGTGCAAAAAAGTATGTCATGTTATTATTTAACAGAAAACCATTTAGCCTGCAGAACCCTTTTAGTTATAATCTCAAAAATATTAGGAATTTAATTCTGTTGAGGCAAGACAAGGTTTTACCAAGACTTCAACCAACCTTCATTAAACAGTAAGTCTATAAATGATCCAAAAAGTCAAAGCCAGTCCATAAGGCGACAAAGACCATGTTTGAGTAAAAAAACCTTTTGACGACCCTGGAATAAAAATGTCACAGGACACACTTTTCTGTTCTGTCACCTTGTAAGTAGATCCTGTTTTAATAAAGTTTTTTTCAAGGATGTTGTCAAGGGCCGGGTCCAGCTCCTCCCCGATGTCTTCAATCAAGAGTGGACGTCCAAGGGACAAGCTGTCCTCCAGGTGGTTTCTGAAGTACCTGTGGTTCATGGAAGTGATCTGTCAGGGAGAAAATGTCAATAGATTCAAACCTTTTAGTGATTAAATTACAATTTTGGATCAATTTTTGTGATTGTTAGTGATGCAAAAGAAAGCTTAGCCTCTTGCATAGTTGGATATATAATGTCCGAACCTGCAGCTGATTCCTGGCTTCCTTGTTCTTGATCCAGATTTTTCCCTGCATCTGTGGGTCAATGAGGAGAGGAAACCTGGTGGCTTTGGTCACAATGATGCCATTTTGAATGGACAGGTCATCACTTGGTAGACCCTGTAAGTAGAAACATGCAGCTCTATAATACATATATTCGTTACAACACAATAAGCCAGTGATGGTTTTCTTCAGATCAGGTTGCGTTAGCTGAGTATGCTTCTAAGAACTGTCTGTAGTGCCATTTTAAAACTGACCTGCAGGTTCCACTCGCTGACAGTTGGGGCATCGATGAGCAGCTCGATCAGATTCAGATTATTGCAGAATGGGATGCATCTCTGCTGCAGCTCCTGCTGCCAGTCACTCAGTAAGTTGTTTCTAAACTGTTGGTTAAATGGACCAGAATACGACAGGAACGCTGTGGCTAGAAGAACGTCACCTTTAAAGAAGAAAGTGAAAAAAAAAAATCATATTAAATTTCAACAGCAACCAATGAATTTAAAAAAAAAATGATTTCATGATGGAATCAAAGCTTTAAGTTAAGCATGATGTAACAAAATGTACATTTTAAAATCTTTAGTTTTGTATGTTAATATTTAAATAAAATGCAAATTCATCCAAGTTCTTAAATATGGCACATTGTAATGTGTTTCCTTTGTAAACCCACCGACGAGACGTTTGGTTTGAGCAGCAAACTCCTTGCTCTGCTTTGTCCATCGCTCCTTCTCTCCGGCGAGACCGCTGATGAGACTGGACGCCGTCTGCATTTTATGTCTGCAGCGCTCGGCATCTTCTTGCAGTGTCTGATGGGAAAGTAGCAGAGTAGTAGAGTCGGTAAATATGTGACTGTCTGTTGGACTATAGGTTTGTCACTAAGTTCAAGTGAAATGACTGACCTGTTTCTTTATTAGGACTTTGTCATAGTCGGCCTGAACTGCATCAAGCTCTGCCTGCTTCACATCCAGGTCGGCCTGAGCTTTCTGAAGGTACACGTTGGCTTTAGACAGACGGTTCTCTTGCACTGCCAGGTTAGCCTTAAAAATAGAAGGATGGTGAAATGAATTAAAACATTAATACATATCACACATTGGTGCTGCTCTAAAACCTGATGTGACTGTACCTTTAACGGCAAGACCTCCTTGTTGATAGAAAAGTAAGTGGCCATGGCTTTAGTCCAGGATGCCAGGCCAGCCATGTTACCACAAGCCTTGATAACTGTCTCTATGTCATAGTCTGGCATGTCAAAGTAGGGCTGCAGCAGCTCCACCGTCTCCCTGTTGATGGTATCTTTAGGGAATTGCTGCAGGGGAAAACCATTTAAAAAAGTTAAAAGTTACAAATTTGAAAGAATAATAAATATGTTTACTTTTTTCTGAAGAACTCAGATCTGCCCCAGTACAGCAAACATTAAATAATATTATTAGACAAAAATGACCCACTGTTGGACAATTAAATGTCAATACAGACTCTTTCCATCCATCCAACATCTCTACTTTGTATAAAGTGTAAATAAGTGTTATTGTAATTATAATTTGTGATTACTGAACTTAAAAATACATTTACAATTAAAATGCGCCCCAAATATTTTTTACAATAATTTTTTTCTAGTATTAATTGAAATTTTAAAGTTTTCCATGGATAATAAAATAATAATAAATAGCATGGACACTGAGGTTAAACAAAATGTAGTGCTACTGGACATCCTGTTACATTTCTAACTGACTCTGAACTGGACTGACCTGCAGACTGCCCAGGAGATTCCCAGAGGTCATGAGCTTCTGTGACTCCTGCCAGGACGGCACGATGCAGTTCTTCTCAGGGTCGATCTCCACTGGGTTGATTTTCTTCTGCAGGAGCAGCAGCACACAGTCCATGATCCGCATGACGAGGTGAGGGGGGCGGCTGAGTTTCCGCACGGTGGCGATATCTGACGGTTTTATTGTCTGTGTGAGGGTAAAATGAAGTGTGAAGATATTGGATTTTCTTCTTCTTAACCCAAATGTTGTTCTTTTTTGCATGTAGTCAAACCTGTAATGCAGCCTCGGCTTCTGCAAGAGCTGGACGTGCTGCTTCCAGTTTCCTCTCGGCGATGGCCTTGTCTGCAGAGATGCTGTCAACAAGAGCCTGGGCCTTGTCTTTCACCTTCTGAACTTCCAGCTTCACTCTTTCTGCTGCCTGGGCTTTGACTATAACCTCCTTCAGCACCTGGATTGAGATTAGAAGAAATATATCTCATCGATTTACCAATCGTACTTTTGAATCATACTATCAACTTGCTTCTGCTTTTTCGCTGCAATACCTGATTGAATAGATAAATATATGATTTTAGCCTTATTGCGTGACTTTACCTGCAATTTATTTTTGTACATATAAATGTGCCACCTTTCTACTTCTGACCCGCCTCCCGTGTCACTTTTTAGGACCAAGTGTGACCCCTTAATTAAAATATTTGCCCCCTCCTGGTCTATAACCAACCATATCAGCCTTTTCATTGGCCACTGACAGATCCTTCTCTTTGACCTCCAGTTCAGCACTAAGTGCAACGACGGACTCAGATGCTTCCTTCAGCTTCTGGAGACCAGTTTTCATCCTAATAAGGACAAAATATTATTACTGTCTGTTGTATATATGAGTCTAGAGTTAGATGAAACTTTGAAACATCATTAACATTTACCTGTTAGCCAGTGTTTGCACTTCAGCACGCTTCTCCTTGTAGATGCTCTTGTAGCCTTGGATGAAGGATAAGTAGGACTTTGGTGTGACGTGGGTGGAGCGTCGATATCTAGAAGATAAACACATGACATTGGCCCCAGTTCTTCATCCTGGATAAGTAACATTTATATATCTACCACTTGTTATTTTTTACTTTCAGGTATACTAATCATGACTAGCCTTTGGAAGTAGTCCACACATTTCTCTGCCACGCCATCATGGAAGGATCCCATACACTGGACAACCTCCGTCTTGACTTGAGATGAGCAGTCGATGTTATAGACTGACAGGAAGTGCTCAGAAACTGAAGAATATGAAAATGGTAATAAATCACGTATCATTTTTAATGTAGACATTTATCATCTCCTGGCTTTCGCTCTATTTACACTACAAGTCAACCTACCAGCCACCAGGGCGTCCTTAGGCCAGCGGCTGAACCAGTCCATGGTGCAACCAGATATCAGTGCTGGAAACTTCAAGGCTCGATTGTGGAACTTCTCTCCCACAGGTGAAAAGCAGAGAACGACGTGAAGGTTTTGTCGAACCCGAGACATAAAGTAGTCGTAGAGGTTTTCATTGGTGGGAGGACGTTTGGTAAACTCTCGTCTCATCACAGGAATGAGACTGCTGAGGATGTCGTCCATCTCATCACGAGCAAACAGGTTGGAGACCTGAAGAAACACAATAATTTATAATTAAGTTCACAATTTAATGACCGATTATAATTAAGACACTTCAAGAAACACATGGCAGGATATATTCGACTGTACACATAACGCTGGAGTTTTAACTGTGTATTTTTCTTTTTCTGTTTTTTTCTGCACGAGCTCTTCTGACCTCTCCAGAAGACAGGACGTTGTTCAAGTACTCCAGGAAAGACTCGTCCTTGATTTCATTGTCAGTAATGATGAAGCTGACACCTCTCCCCTGCAGACCGGCCGTTCTGTACAAACTCTTCAAGTCATCCATCAGGTTAGTTGTGTTGTACGAACTATAAGGAAAACACAATGTTTTCAATCACGACATGTATTGTATGCAGTCACTAAAATGTTTTTTTAGTGTAGGGTTTGTAGCCAGAATGATAGAATTCTTATTATATACTATTGAAGATAAAAGTTTCCTGATAACCTATTATCATCCATAGTGTTAAACTGTGTGTGTTTATGTATTCAAACTTGCCGTGTCAGTGTGATCTGAAAGATCTCGTATCCAGCGATGAAGGAGGCCAGTCTGGTCAGACTCTGTTTACCTGAGCCTCCAACACCAACCAATAACGCATTACCACCTGGTGTCCGAATGATCCTTGACACCTTAGAAGATTTTCAGAAAAAAAAAAAAAAAACAAGACAGGCACATCTTTAGTTACTAGCATCGATAAGATCTAATTTTATATTTTTGTCAGATGAATTGTCTTTACCTTTACTAGATGTATCATAGCATCTTGAAAGAAGACCATGTCCATGCCAGTTCCCCTGATGCTTTCATTGTAATGGCTCAAGAACATATTCAAGCGATCTTTTAAACTCTCAAAGGTCTCAATGGGCTCATAAACCTTTGGCAAATCAAAGTCGGTATCTTCTGGCTCGTCCCCTTTTGAAGAAAGAACTCTGACCATCACTTTCATCAATTATATTTCCTTTTTTATCATTTAAACACTGTCACATTTGACTATTTCATACCTGTAGCTTCAGGTGCATCTCGTAGAAAGTCGACAAAGTATCTGTCCACGCCAATGTCCGTCATGTTCATGTACTCCTCGCCAAACTCCTCCTCCACCAGCTTGGCCAGAGACTGATCAAACCACTCCACGTCCTCCGGCATGGTAAATCTGTCCGCTATCACGCGTTTGCACTCGTGCTTCCACAATACTAATAGAACCTGATGAAAAAATGATCAAAGTCATTTTATTTTTTTTATTGAATAATACTGACATCATGACTTATGAAGTGATTTTAATATATATACAATTTTTTCTCACCGAAACAGAGTTGACAACCTCCGCATTAGTGTTCAGCATTCCTTGCCAGATCCTGGACAGATCCCTTAGGTTGAAGGTGTAATGGAACTTGGCAGGAGTTGGAAGCATCTTGACCTTGGTCAGCTGCCAGAGACGGCGGGTCAGTCCCACAAGCTGGGACACCATATTCTGAACCTCCTCAGTGAAACCACGCTGAGAGCAGAAGTGACCCTCACCAATCACACCTGTGTTAGAGGTATTCAGATGAAGGCATGAAAGTGAGTATTCAAGAATTTATTATTATTACTGTAGATTTCAGGCAGGACTAGTGGTTTTATTATATAAATATCTGTATAAAGGCGGTAATATATGTTGTAACAGCCGGGTGTTATTAATTTTACCCACCAAATATTTTGTCTATGGAAGAATTGGAAGGCAGAGTACAGTTAAAGATGGAGAACTGTCTCTTCAGCCTCTGTGGGATGTCATTACGACCTCCGCCTGGATGTATCATAGCCGCCAGAAACTGAACATCCACAATATTAGTGAACTCTCCAGGTTTCTCCAGATTGAAGAATCCGTTCTGCTCCATAAGTTGTCGCACAATCTCATTAGTCACCTATAACAGAGAGTTAGTTAAAAATAAACAACATATACAGTATATATATTACATTTGTGAAAGAAGAAATAATTATCTGGTCAGTTAAAACTAAATCTACATGTAATAATTAAAATGTAACTATCACATACCTGGTCTCCCCACTCGTTAATGACTGGCATGTTAACATCGTCTATGAAAATAGACATTTTCTTTCTAGCTGGAGGTCCATATGTTGTTCCCATCCTCTTATCCAAATAACTTTCCACGGATTTCTGAGTGAGAAAACTGGTTTTAAATATTAAGAAAGTATAGCAATTAAATCTTTATTTACATTACGAAAATATAAACAGGTCTTTAAATCCCATTTTACTGTGTAAATTTCAATATAACGGTCGACGAGGAAAGTAGTGCCGACTGCCATATCGACGACCAAACTAATGAAACCTTCCGCTGTATCAAACCGCCGTCCATGATTTAGCAATAAAAGCTTAATATTGGCATAATTATGAATATTATCATAATTATTTAAGGCTAATATGGATTTTTATACCTTTGTTTTCTTTTTCCAACTTTTTTTATCGATATTTGCGACGCCTTAAGATGTAACACTCCACATAGTACCGTTTGGGTCACATTATTTATTCAGATGACTATGTCTTAAGTATGTCCTCTTCTAAAATCCACCCATACACCATAATTTGTATTTTACAGAATTATTAACTGGAATTGAATAATTGTCGAACTTTTATAAAAAATAAAATGCGATAAGAAAGACGTTCTCCGTGTACTTTTGGATTGGTCACGTACTTGACCAATAGCTTGTGTAGATATGAGCGTCCTCTTTACGTCAAATATGTGCGCCTTTGCGGTAATGTTATAAAAATGTAAAAAAAAACAAAAAACAAAGTAAGGATAAATATAAACGGCACAAAGTTAGTCTATAACCGCGTCTACTAACAGAAGACTGGGCGGCGACCATTGGCGGCAGATTACAGCTATTCGGTTATTGGCTTCTCTGGTATTGTGGACACATGAAGACTGTCTGGACAAGAATGACCAGTCAAACTACCTGAGATCCCTTTGGACAACAAAGAGTCAAAAATCAAGAGTCGATGTTTAAAGTCATTACAAAGGTAAGACTGGCTTTTCCTCGTTGTGAAACATGAACATGTCGTTCTTGGCTGTAGTTACTGTTACTGTAGAACTTTTTTTTATCTTTATGGGACAACTGGACATTCAGTTTTTGAGGAGAAATGGGTCTTTACAGTCATGGTCGTAGTGGTTTTGGTCAGACGCACCTTTGATGTGTGAAACCGGTTGTTGAGAGTGGAATCTTTTGGGTATTGTTTCCAAAAGGGCTTTGTAAGTGGGTGTAAAATAATGTCTCAAACCGACATTTCAGTTGACACACTGTTTTTCCAGGTTGACAATGATGACTTATTTTAAACCTCTCTTGAACCATCTGTCTTCCCTGGGCAAGATTTGAACATCTTGGTCCTCAAAAGAGTGACTGGTAGCCCTTAAGTGTAGGTGAACGGCTGAGTCCATATCTGAGGAGTTAGCCCTCTAGTGTTGGTCAATGCACCTGTGTGACGGCTGCTTGGTGTCCCGGCTGTAGAGGTCCACACACTCCTCCTTACACTGAATGGCATAAACCACATTGTCCAGCTTGAAATTATGTCAAACTTCTGACAAGATTCAAAGACACAAGCTGGACCCCTCTGACAATGACTGCAATGACCCATCAATACCCACCCAACAGATGGTATCACACTTCACAGGTGACCCCAGGTCCACCCAAAAGGAGGAACCTGGAACACCCACTTCTCTTCTCTCACAGGATATAGATTTTGTTACTCCCCACTGACAGTCAGCACTGAAGATGCCTCTTAAGTGAGAGGTGAAATGTTTCCAAAAAACTGAATGTCCAGTTGCCTAATTATGATGAGAACCTTCTTTGACAAGATGGTTGTCAGTTGATCATCAATTATTATATAATTTGATAAAATTTACACATCACGTCATGACACACTCACTGATTCATCATCCCTTTTGTTGTCAATTGGTTCACAAGACAATATTGGGTTAAAAATACTGATAGATTATAACAGAGTTGTCATACCTGGAACATAAAGGGTGTTGTAGCAGATGAGAAGTTGACGCTCTTTCCCACATGGATCTCAGGGTTGTATTTTGACATGTAGCTCTTGATCATCACAGTTTTGGCCGTTCCTTGCTCTCCAATCAGTAGCACAGCCTAAAAAGATGAGCGTTTGAACCACAAGACAGTAATGTTGTGTAAGTGTACAAATACTGCACACGGAGCTCATACAGACATTCCAAAATACCTTGCCCTGCTTGGCTATGGTCTGAATGAGAAAATCGGTTCTAATATTGTCCACATTTGGGACTAAAATGGAGCTGTACTCTGGTGTGATCTCAGGTGGGTAGACATATTCATCCACTTGGGTGTTCCAGTGAACCCATTGGCCTGGAATTCAGAACGTTCAACATTCATTAGAAAAGAAACAAGAAGCACTTTAAAACTGAAACTATTAAACTATGTGTTGAGACAGCAGACCTACCACTGGACGCAACATAGTAGTCAAACATAATGTCCTCCTTGCCACTTGTAATAGGTGGCAAATTTAGTTGAATATTGCTGTTCCCTCGAAGCCAGATTTCAAGTTTTCTTCTGTCATCCTGTTCAAGTAAGGCTCCGACACTCCACATCAGAGCAAAGACATAAAGGCACTCGAGGTGCTCCCTTGACAAGTCACCACACTGCTCCTGATAAAGCAGAAATCATTTATGTTTTTTATTTATAAGCTTGAACATTTTGCAATACGTTTGTATACTAGCTAAAGTGTTTCAATGCCAGCAGACATATCTCTTTATCAAATAAATACACATTACATACATTACATACAATAACCCTTTTCTTGGCATACCTTTACTGGTATGAGTCCCTGCAGCATGTTGATGCACTGCATGATGACAAATGCCTCTAGAACGTCCATCTTGGACTCCAAGGACTGTACAGTGAATTGGTAGAGTTCCGAAAAGGAGGAGGAAAACAGCCCCCTCAGCACTTCAGCTTCATGAGGTGAACGTTTCTCTAACCAACCCTGAAAGCAGCAGGCACAAAACTGAGTAAAGATCCAATGGGGAGTATGGAAAAAGACAGTTGTAGGACTTGGGCATTGTCTACTACTGTTACTCTTGGCCCATTTGAGTCAAAAAGACTTTTCTCCAAACACTTTATATGAAGAGATAGTTACCTCCAGTATGGGACTCCAGTTAAGCACAGAGGAGCTCATGAAAACCATGCCGTTGCGTGATACGGTGGCTGGAGACGCATTGTCAATATTGTGCGGCTCAAAAACCACCTTACAGTTTGGAGACATTGGTATACGATCTCCGTTGGCCAGTGTTAGAGTTTTATTGTCGTCCAACACTGAGTTTAGGTTCTCTATCCAAATGGCATCAACTGGGCCATCCAAGACTATCCAGATGTGTTCTCCTGGAGAAGAAAAAATATTAAAGTTGTTAAGTTTTATGATATATAAATATAATATAATTAAAGACCAGAAATATTCTCCATTGAAGTCATCAAAATATCACAAACATATTAAGACCGTAACTAGGAAAACTGGCAGACCTTTTTTGGCTTTCAGTGTTTTTCTCCAGAGTGTGGAGAAGATGCCGTCCGTCCAGTCATTTGTGGCCACATCCAACCGACCAAACATTTGAGGAGCAGTAATGGCTTTGGGGTTCATACGCATTTCTCTGTGAGGCTGACCACACTCTATTTGAAACAGAAAAGGAGTGTTAGGCAGAATCATGTTTCAGTAGCGTTACTAACAGATTAAACCACATTAATGAGCTTATAATTTTATTTTGATATTTCGACACAATATCAATATTAATAACTTTTAGGCTTCTTGAAGGCTAAACATCGACATTGTCACCGTACATGCACAGACCCTAGATTCCAAAATACCTACCTGACAAAGCTTTCATCAGAGTGTGTATACACGTTGTCTTTCCAGACCCACTGGGTCCCAGGGCCATGATTCCATGTCGGACCATCTGAGTCTCATAAAGCTGGATTATCTTCATCTTCCAGGGCGGGTGAATTATCAGACCTGCCTCCTCAATCTGAGTTAAATACATTAAGATAAATATAGTGTGATGCAATGGAAATGAATAGTAAACATGATCTTACAAAAAGTAATCCTTCGTTGTTCCCCCTTACCTGTATGTCAATGGCAGCCTCTAGCTCTGGGTAGCAAACCTTATTTAGTTGGATTCCTGGGAAGAGGTCTTCAATTAGGCTGAGAAAGAGGGGTTCATCCTCATCAATCTATAAAACAAGATAATAACACTGTCATTCTTATAACAGACGGGATTGTGCTTCTCCTTTCAATGTTACGTGTACTTTTGTACAATTTACACACTGACCAGTTTGGAGAGGTTCATGTCCCTGAGGACCCTCATAACAATGGTGGACTCTGTGTCACTGGGGTTGGATCTCTTGGCTGCTCCTAGAGTCCGCAGCACTGACAGGATGTTTCTTAGTCCAAAGTCATAGTGAACCTGGACAAAAATGTTAAACTTACTTTTAAAACCCTTGTCTTAATCCTTGAGCTCTTACAAAGACAACTTTAGCAAAGATACAATGCATTGTCTATTACGTCATTAAGTAATTATTTCTTACTGAAAAGAAATACATTTAATAATTTTACACCAGCAGCACCATCATCTTTTTGTCTTCAGCATTGTTAAATTTCTTGGGGCAAAATATAACAGATCTAGTTATCTTTCTGGTAGTTAATTACTTTACGTTTACGTTTTTCTAAATGTAGTTTTTTTTTGCCCTTGGTGCAATTTAAGATACATAGTGATAATGACATTATCAGTCACCAGAAATTCATCTTTTACCTGTTTGGAGAGTTGCTCTTCACACAGCTTGTAAAGAGTGAAGAACTTGCGGGACAGTTCCATATAGTCTATAAATCCACAGCTTGCCATCTTGACTCCAATTATGATTTGGCGGTCAGGAACGATCATGGCCACAGAGCGGAAGTTGATCTTTAGGTTTTCAGGAAGCTCCTGCCGACCCGCATAACCAGGGTTCTAGATTCAGAGATAGGAAAAAAAAGTGAGCAAATCAAAATTTCCTACAACAGCTATTTTCTTTTAAGATACATTTCCCTCAGATTTTATTCCACCTCCACAGAACAAAGAATCGAAACACAACTCCATTGAGCCACTAACCATGGTGAGGAAGATGCCAAACTCTGGGTTCATGTTTACACTGTCTCCATCAGTAAAAAAAAAGTTTTGGCGACGTTCCTTCTTGCAAGTAAGAACTGTTGCAATTTGCTGTGCAGCCACCGACAGAACAGGAAGGTCGATGCGATTGAACTCATCAAAACAGCCCCACGATCCTGACTGTGCAAGACCTAGAAATGGAAAATCAGCCATTCTGGTAAACACTGTGCTGATTTTGCTTTTTAGAAATAACATAAAGGTATTTTTTTTTACATATACCTTTGAATATTCTACCAAGTCCTCTGAAGTCCATTTGGTCAGAACAGTTGAAGACCACAACATATTTCCCCAGACAGCGACCCATATCTTTTACTGTCTCAGTCTTGCCTAATAGAAGACTTACGATTAGTCACATACTACAATGGTTTAGCTGACCAAAAGTCTGAGATTGTAGAAATATAGCTTTAAGCCAAACCTGTTCCTGCAGGACCAGCAGGGGCACCACCCATACTCATACCAAGAGCTTGAGCTAAAGTGATGTAGCACCTAAATGTAATACACAAACACACACACAAACTCCGTCTCAGTAATGTCTTACAAGTCAAGTCCTGGCAGAAGACATGGATGTACCAACTTGTTGTTATGTTGTGATGGTCCAAGTGAGAGTGGGGCTCTTTACCTGTCTGTCAATGGTGTGATCACAAGTCTTTCAGTGCAGCCCAGGAACTCATTCTGATAAACAAATCCCACATCTGTGATGTTGATGACCATTTTGTCCGAATCCTCATTAAAGTAGAAACGACACTGCTTCAGCCACTCAAAATCATTGGGGCTTTTAATGTGTAGACGATGCTGGAGAGAGGAAGGGTGGAAGTAGATGCAAAAGATGTCAAGAAAAGAAATCTCTGTGCCTGAAATATGTAGTTGTTTGGTATGTTAACACAATTTCAAAATACACAACTTCCAGTATAAGAAGTTGCTAAAATTAATTACACAATAGTAGTAGCTGTGCAATTAGCCCAAAGAGCCTGACTTCTTAAATGCTCACGTAGCCCCTCCACAGGAAAGAAGGTGGAACTACAACTGTGGCATACTAACCAGTTCATCAAATATGTCCCTCTGGTGGACATGAATGGTGATGAGGGTTTCATATTTGGTTCTCTCCACAGACCCCAGGTCTCTTGTGGTCATGTCAATTAGTGTGTTGAGCAACTCCAGGAAGAACTGGTTGGTTTTGCCCATAATCCGACGATCATATCTGGCGTTGGTCAAGGCCTCCTCTGAGTCTCTCGTCCATATCATCTGAATGCCGAGTAGACCAACCTGGATGGACATCAGAAAGATTGGCGATCAACAATCACAACGAAGAAACCTTTAGGAAGCTGTTAAAACGTGTGACTCACCTGAGCTGGAAAGGAATTAAGAAAGTCAATAAGCTGGAAGCCTGAGTCCTGGATGGTCAAGGCAGCCTGTCGTATCACAGAGTGCAAAGATCTCTGGGATTCGTTCAGCAGTGCACTGAGCCAAACTTCTACATTTCCCTCTGCTGTGACAGGACGCTCCAATTCTATAGTCTCTCCTTCCCGAGATGAGACGGCCAAAATACGGTCGTATACCTGCAGACATCAAGATGTTACTGATCTGTGCTGCTGAGCTGATAGAAAGAGGAATGAAAATCCATGTAGAAATACTTACTTTGTCATGGAATTCGACACTCTTGATGTTATCAAAGATGTTGAGAAGATGGGCCTGGATGGTGTGAGAGTCAGAGGCCTGGCCCAGGATCTCCAGCAGTGCAGGGTCAGAAACGAAGAAGAACCGTGGAAACTGTAGGCGCTTTTTCTCCAAATAGCTGTTTTGAAATTTAGATGTAACTTTAGGGTTTGTCTGGTGCTGGATTTTTTTCCGTTGACATGTTATTCCAGGATGTAAGGACTTTTTTTACTGACCCCGTGAGGGATTTCTGGCACATCTCTAGCTGTTCAAGGAGACGAGGAAGCAGGAGTCCCATCGTCTCATCTCCCACACATGACTGGACAACGTTGGGCATCTCATGTGCCCGCATCATGATCTTTACCCATGACTTATCGATGTTGTAGAAACGCTTTGCTTCCTGTTACATGTAGTTTCAAGGACTTTTTAGACAACATCATAATAGCCTAATACGATTTCATGTTTATAGAATAAAGATGAATAATTAATTAGGAATATTTGTGCACCTTGGGCATCTGTTTGGCAATGTCCCCACCCACAAACACAGCCTCGAGGTATATCCATAGGTTTTGAACCGTCATCCAGCTTTCGATGATATCAGTCGTGTTGGAGAGGTTCTGAACCCACTTCTGAATTTGGGATTTAAATGGAGTGTTGTACCTGCGAAAATAAATTAAATGGCATTTAATCAGAATATTACCTTAAATTTTAGCAAAACAACATTATTTTGTGTAACATCGCTGAACAGTTTTACTCTTCTTGTTGTAAATACATAAATATACTTGCACTAAAGCTTCAGGAATGAAATACCTGTTACTCATGAGTGACCCAAGAATCATCAGACTGTCCTCCATGCTGGTGATGATTTCTGATGTACTGTCTCCTCTGAGGAGCAGCTCACCTCGAGTCTTGAAGCTGGCAAATGTAAAGGTCTTGTAGTCCCACTCAGCTATGACCTGTTTCAACTTCTGCTCAATGTCCCGCTCTTTCAAAGCACTGATGCAGATATCCTGATGATTAAAAAATGAAATGAAATTTCATCTGGTCTTGTCTAGTTTTCTCTTATCTTGTATAACTGAATCCTTCTTCCCACCTCTATCTCCTCCTTAAACTCAAGGAGTGGAGCGTCCATGATGTTCCGCAACTTGAATGTTTCAGTTTCCACCTCAAAGTTATGTCCAGTCACCTGAGCACGATCAAGGCTGGATGGTTAGTTAACCTGGCAGTCTAAAGATTGTATTTTTGCAAAAGAAAAAAATTCAATGACTCCTAACCTCGCTTATTCTCTTCCAGTGGCGCGTCATCATTGCCTTGTTACTCATAAGTTCCAACAGGGGGCAGCACTCACTGAATTCATCAATTGTTTTCTTCAGGTCCAAAAATGCCTGCCAATCCTTTAGAGCTTGGGGCAGTTTTCGACATCTATGGAAGAATAAAGTCAAATCTTTCAACAGTCTGTCTTCACTTTGTAATATCTCAACTATTGCAACAAAGTAGCATCTCAACCTTGTTTGAAAGTCCATGAGTTCATTGTTGATCTTGTCAATGTTTATGTCCGCCCATAGAATGTCATAGTAGCCGCTAACAGTCTCAATGACGTTGCTGTAAAGGCCATAGAGCTTCTGGAGAAGTGTCAGCTGCTTTCTAATCTCCAATAGCTGAGGATGCTGGGTAACCGGAAGTCCAAACAGCTCCTCACCTCCAGTGTAGGTGATGTACTTCCTGAACAGGTTGTCAAATCGATTCTATGCGAAATAGATGTTTTGCATAGATAAGGATGAGTGCAAAAAAACAGTCAAGACTAAAATAATGAGAATCAGGACCACAGGAACACACCTGGAACATGATGAGTCTGTCACTGGCATCCTGGGGAGATAGTCCCACCACCATGGGTCCCTCCTGTTGTTGATGAAGTGTTGTTAGTCATTTGCTGGATATTCCAGGTCCAAGTGACAATGAATACTTCAGTAATAATCCTAAAGCTTAAGATAATTTTCACTCTTACCTTTTCATAATCTTGGTAAAAGTGTTGACAGTCCTCTATGAATATTTCCACATTACTGAGCAGCTCTTGTCTGAAGTTTGGCTGCAGGGCCACCAGATGATTCTGCACTTCAGTGCTGCGTGAGAGTAGCTTCTCCCAGGTGTACCTCAGGGTATCCACCTTGTCTGCCTCTTCTTTCACGACTGACAATTCAAACTTATGAAGCATTGCATAGGACTCCTGTGAAGAAGGACATTGTGTTGCCACTTTTATTTTCTCTAGAAAGTACAAATGACTGACACATCAGGTCAAACTGTTGCAGAATAATAATCTGGCTGTGTACCTCTATGGGGGCAACTTGAAAATCAATAGAGATGTGCTTTTCTCGGATCTCCTTCAGTGCTGCCATGGCGATGCGAATATCATCGAGGTCTTTGATTTGTCGATTCAGTTTCTTGCCTGCTTCATCTACAAAAGCAAATATCTGCTCCATGTCTGAGCGATATTTCCTGTTGCAGTACAATCCATAGTCTACCATCCAGTTTTTGGTCTCACAGGTGAGGGACAGCTTTAGGTCAGCTAGAAGAATGGGGACAAAGTTTATTTTTTTCTTTGTTCCTCACTATAAAGTAAGTGGCATTATTGACGAGTTTCAAAAACCCACCTGTGAAGAAAGCCATAGCTCCCACCCTGAAAAACTCTGGTTCTGAGTTTATCTCTAGTTCCAGATCTCGATAGAAAAGAATTTGACTCTCAAATTCTGACAGTAAAGGATTGCCTTTGATGAACCTAAAAAAAAATTGTGATTAACCATTGTCACGAGGATTGACGACATTTTAAACAATTTTTAATGATAACAGTCAGCTAAAATATACAACTAAAATATTTTACTCTTGCATGGTGTCTTCACGGTCCTTCATCCAGATGTGGTGATAACGGTTAAAACGGTTGAGTGCAGCAGTCACTTCCTGCACATTTTAATGAAGGATTATTACATAAGCTATGATTAATATAATTCATTAATAAATTACTGCATGCTGTGTACCTTCTTGGTGGAGGTGATGGAGACACTCAGAACTGACATCAGCTTCACAATCTCCTTGTTCTCAGAAATAGTCTTGAAGTGGTTTCTCGACTGAAATGGAATTTCCTGAGTCACAGACCCCGACATGTCTGAGAAGCTGCACTCTGATGAGAGTTAAGAGGAAAATGTTGCATGTGATATTTCATTGTGTTAATTTTAACTGTATAAAAAAACCAAAGGTTTTTAATTAATTGACGGAATCACAAGAACTGCATCTTCTGGTCATGTACCATTGAGGTAAAACATTTTTGTTTCCTTAAATCCCTTTAAATAATGAATCTCAATGCCAAGGATGTGTTATACCATGGCCTGTACTGTATTTAGCACTCCATATTTGTTATGATTGATTATAATTAATGGTGATTAATTACATTTACAAGTTATCCAGCCATGATGGATGGGTTAGAGACACTAGGAATACACAGAAGACAGGAGGCAGAGCTGAGTTAAAGATGCTGAGATTCTCTTTAGGAGAGACAAGGATGGACAGGATCAGGAATGAGGTGATTAGAGGGACAACACAGACAGGAAGGTTTGGAGAAAAAGCTGGAGAAGACAGATTGAGATGGTTTGGACATGTTCAGAGGAGGGACAGTGGATACATGATCCAAGAGATGGAGCTACCAGGTAGGAGATAAAGAGGAGATTGATGGATGCAGTGAGGGAGGACATGGAGTTAGTTGGAGTCAGAGTAGAAGATACAGAGGACATGGTGAGATGGAAATTGTTGACTTGCTCGTAAAAATAGTCTTATGTGAAATGGTTGCCTCTGTGTTGGGTTGTTTACCAGCCAGGCTCCTGAACGTTGAAGCTCCATCGTGTTTCAAAGCCGCCAGACGTCTTTCATTCATTTTTCTCTTCAAAAGAAAAGCATGAAAATATCGTTGAACCAGTATTACGTCATGTTGTCAAACATGTTGCACCAAACTCACCTTGGAGATCCTTTCTTTGCTCCACTGACTGACGCCTTTGCTGACACCGACCACACACTTGACAGCCTGATTTAGAGCCTGTTGGACCTCCTCCAGGGATGGAACCATGGCTATCTGGGGGATGGAGAGCAGTGAGAGAGGACATGGAGGTAGTTGGAGTTATAGTAGAAGATACAGAGGACATGGTGAGATGAAAATTGTTGACTTGCTCGTAAAAACAGTCTTATGTGAAATGATTGTCTCTGTGTTGGGTTGTTTACCAGCCAGACTCCTGAACGTTGAAGCTCCATCGTGTTTTAAAGCTGCCAGACGTCTTTCATTCATTTTTCTCTTCAAAAGAAAAGCATGAAAATATCGTTGAACCAGTATTACGTCATGTTGTCAAACATGTTGCACCAAACTCACCTTGGAGATCCTTTCTTTGCTCCACTGACTGACGCCTTTGCTGACACCGACCACACACTTGACAGCCTGATTTAGAGCCTGTTGGACCTCCTCCAGGGATGGAACCATGGCTATCTGGGGGATGGAGAGGTTCACGTCCACTCGGAAAATTGCTGGTTGACCACTGTGCTGGGGACTAGTGGGTGACTCGCTCTCCACTAAAACAGGACAGATGACGTAATGGATTATTAATTGTTGGTTTAGTACATTTTATTTTCAAGAGAAATTTGTCAAAAAGAAAAATATAAGTTTTTCAATCATTCTCACCAGAGAAGTGCATGGGTGTGGAGCCTTGAACCCGCTTCCTCAGTAATTCCAAAGTGTTACGCGTCAGCTTAAATAAGGCGTCCACGTTGCGATGGTTAAAGAAAGAGAGCAGTTCTTGGGCTTCTTCCTCCATCACCTCCATCAGATCCCTCTTTTTACGTCTCCTCACCAATGGAGAGGAGGGGCCCACACTGGCAGGAGGGGGTAAGGTGTTTCTAGATACCCTCCGACCCTCGGAGTGACCCTCGTCATCACCTAGGGTAAAGATTTATTAAATTTCTTTGGTTGTATTTGGTCAGGTTGTTACTTCAGTGTTACCGATCTCTCTTCAGTGTCAACGTACCCTCATATTCCTGCTGGTCCACGGTCTTGCTCTCAGTCGAACTTTCCTCCTCAACTCTTTCCACCTCTTCTCTCTGATTGTGGTCAAACTCCAGCAACATGTTGATCAGTTCGTTGACAGCTTCCTCCACCAGTGAACTCTTGTTGTTCAGATTCTGGGCTTGTTTTACACACAGTTCCTACAGCATACAAGAAATATTTATAACAGAGTTGGTAAAGAGTTTCTGTCATCCTTGAGATTTTTCTTTTATTGTTGAAAAGAATGATCATTTGTTTATTATTATCTTTTTTAGACCCCATTTGAAACAAATGTGGGGTTTTGACCTCTAAAAACATTCAAGTTCAGTGGCAACCTGGTGGATTCGAACCTGAAGCCCTGCGGACTCATGTCCGCTACCTTAATCACTAGACCACCACTGCTGATTGGAACTGCATACAGTGGTGGATTTTTTCTTTTACCTTGGTGGTTCGAACAAACTCCTCACAGGTCACTGGTTCATCCTGTGGTAGATCACACAGTGTGGAACTGCTCATCTCCTGCAGCACTGATTCTATTCTGTACTCCACCAAGTCGTTCACTCTGTCCAATAACAGCTCCAGGTCAGCTAGGGACATGAGACAACAAGGCCGACACTCAGACGTGTGAATGGAGTAAATTGACTGATGAAATAGAGAAGGAAAAGGAAAATGTTCATCCAGATCTTTGTTTTTACCTAAGGCCTTGTCGATGTCACTGAGATACTTCTCTATGTTCAGAGACGTCCAGTTCAGAGAAGTCAAACCTGGTTGTATGGCTTTGTCCACCTGTAAATGGAGAACAGGTCTTAGAATTTAAATTGTGTTATCTATAACAAAAAAAGTTTTACCTCTTTTTTTCATTAAATATTCAACATCATCAGCATAATTTTACAAAAAACTGCAGCTACTCCAAGAGCAGTAACAGTGAAATTCTTATTTTAAAATACCAGTTATACTTAGTTTGCACAAATTGTCTTTTTTTTCACACTGCTTTATATTTTTAAAGACCTACAGAAACAAAAGCAAATACAATTATTACAGGTCCAACCCACCTTTGCTACATGTGGCATGACAAGCTGCACAAAAGCAGTTTGAATCTTCGCCCTCACTCTGGTATTCTCACTCAACATTAGCTGCAGGAGAAAAAAAAATGATGAGTGACAAAATTACAGAAATATTCTGGCGAATATAGACCTGTAAAAAAGTTTTTATCACCTCTGGTACCATAAAAGTATATGACTTATGCATATAAAACTTGCCTGTAGTTTTCCGTTGTTCCTTTTGAACGTGTGTTGCATCTGTTGCAGCAGAGCAGCGAAAGGTGGGATCTCCAGATCCATCTTTGTCATACAGCTGGTCTCTCGTATCTGTGTCTGAACCTCCTGGTCAAAGTTAACCACCAGCTCCCCTGTTTCCACAGATCTGGTCAACAGGACGGCCTGCAGGCCCACACGTGCACGCTCCATCTGGGTGTAGACGGGTGGAGTAAGATGTGGTTAAGCTGAAAGCGGCCAAATACCCACACTTGTCCCTCATTTGTGGTTCTTACCCCTCTGATCCAGCACTGATGGTGATATATCTCAAACTCTATCAGAACTTTTGCCACGCTGTTATAGTTCCTTATAATTCTTTTGGCTTCTGGTGTTGAGAGAACTCCATCATGCTGTCCAGAAGGAAAAGAAAATTATTTAAATATGCGTCAAATCGTAACCATCTGGACAAAACTGTATCATTACCTGTTGAAAAAGATCCATAGGAACCTGGATCCGGCTGTACAGATGCCGAGCCCACATGATCTTGCCCGAGACAGGTGGAAGGTCCCTTCCAATTGGCGGGTCCAGTTTATTCTTCACATACATGCGAGACACCATTTCGATTTCACGACCATAGCTCTGCAGGATCTGCTGGTACTTCTCGTCAATGCCCAGGTCAGGGATGCCCAATCTGTGGTCCATTTGAAAAAGTGAAATTGTTGAACATTTGCGTAAAATTTACAGGACAGTTGTGAGACCAGCCATGATGTATGGATTAGAGACACTAGGAATAGACAGGAGGCAGAGCTGGACGTGGAGGAGTTGAAGATGCTGCGATTCTCTTTGGGGGTGACAAGGATGGACAGGATCAGGAACAAGGTGATTGGGGGACAACACAGACAGGAAGGTTTGGAGAAAAAGCTAGAGAAGACAGATTAAGATGGTTTGGACATGTTCAGAGGAGGGACAGTGGTTATATTGGAAGAAGAATGATCCTAGAGATGGAGCTACCAGGTAAGAGACAAAGAGGAAGGCCAAAGAGGAGATTTATGGATGCGGTGAGGGAGGACATGGAGGTGGTTGGAGTTGGAGTTGAGGATACAGAGGACAGGGTGAGATGGAAGTTGTTGACTCGCTCTGGCAACCCCTAAAAAACGGAATAAGCCGAAAGCAGAAGAAGAAGTTGAGGACATTTGCGTCTAAACATTAATGCACAAAATACTGTAGGTCCCACGAAAAAATCTAATTGGACAAAATGTAATTTCCCAACTGCTGGAATCACAAACTGATGATTTACTTACCGTTCAAACGTCTTCAGCACTTTCAGAGCTTTCTCTGTGTTTTGGATTGATTCAAAAGTGCTGTCCATGAAGCACTTCAGCTGATTCTGGAGAGTTTTGACACATATATACAAAAATAATATTGCAAATAAGTTTTTTTTTCATGTGTTTGTACACAACTTTGGGAGTTTTTCACAGTTATATTTGACTTACATGGACCTCAGATGTGCTTTTGATGAAATGATCGTAGTCAACGTCGAAGTCGGTTCTTCTCTGGTCCAGAAAACTGTAGTGTTTGTTCTTCATGTCCAGCACGATGGCCTATAACGTTCACAGGAAAGCACACATTATTGTAGAACGCAGACCATTATTTATTGTTAGATTCATTGTTGTTACATGGAGTTGGAGCTGTTTGGGTCACAAACATCAAAGACAGAATGAAGAATATCTAACAAAATAGAGTAAACGTTACTACAATAATGGAAATGAAACATGCAGGTAATGATGTTGCTTCATGCATTCAACTCTATTTATGGACCATGCATTTTTTTTCAACACCTGCCATTGGACATTACCTCCCATTTCCCCTGCATTTCTGCAGTCTAAGCAGCAGAGGGAGAAAAACAAAACATCACATCATGTGGCGCGAAACATCGATTATCAACCTTTTTCATTCCATATATCTTCACTTATACCTGTATAATTGTTTAAATTAGTTACTGTATCGTAACAATATCCTCACTTTATGGACATGTATTGCATATTGCATGAAAAGTACTGAACTTAATGGTATAACAAACAGCCTGATTTATACGTATACCCACTTGGAATTTTGTGTTCATGGTCTCCAGTCCAACGATGTTGGAATCCTGCAGCACGGAGTAGGTAGATATGGTGTTGAACATTTCCAGAATCTTGTTGAGGCGACGCTGGAATGTGTCAAACTTCCCAAAAATGTACTTCTCACTGAAGTCGAACTGTCTTTCCGAGGGGGTTTGCTCCAGCTTCTTTTTGGTTTCATGGAAAACTCGTTGGTATTCCTGCAAGACACCATTGACACAATTATCTTCAAGGATCCTGTATTGTTGATGTGACACCACTGCTGTATCCACTCATCACAGAGCCAACGATAGACAGGCATTCACACTAACTTTCACACCTGCGGTCAGTTTTAGAGTGAACTAATAACCTGTTTGTCTTCAGGAGGAAACTACGGTAAAGGAAGAGAACTTTGAGACTTAGTAAGAACATCCATCACCTCCAGAAAGAAAGATCATCAATCAACGTCATCAAACAAGTGATCTTCAAAGTGTAAGGCAAGAGAACTAACCACTCTTCCACAGCGCTCCTATATACTGATGTATTTTCTTTGAATGTGTAGTGTTCAGTACCTGGTTTAGGTGGATCGCTGCTTTGATTTTGTCAACAACCACGTGCTGAGGCTGCTGCCATATTGTTTTGCAGTCGTTATTAGTGATGTAGGCCTTACTTGCTGTGATCATCTGGTTTGTCACCTGTCGATAGAAAATGTAAAACCCGGCATAAACACAAACGTCCAACAGGAGCCGAAGAAGGGCTTCCCTAACGGGTTTGTCTTGTAAAAACAAACAGATAATCTACAAACTTAAGATTGAGTAAAACATAAAAAATATTGAATTGTACAGTTGCTGTATGTTACAGAAGTTTTAGTAGCCGTTTTACCTTGACAAAAAGTGACGTTATCTTCTCTGAGGTGTTGAAGTAGCTGGAAAAGCTGTGCATCATCCTGATGGCGTTGATCAGACTGGGAACAGAACTGACCATTGACACCTGAGACAGACGACACGTGTAAAGACATAAAAGATGAGACATTTTTCAGAAAAAGTCACTTTGGTGCACAGTCCTCCTTTGCTTTTGATGGATCTATAACTCATTTTTCTCACCGGGTCGCTGTTGTACAGAGGTTCATAGTACTTCTCCAGGCTGTAGAGGTATTTCACGTTGTCCTTGCCCTCATTGGCTGCATCAATTATTCTGGTGTACATCTCCTGCCAGGACTACACCAAACAAACAGGGTGTAAAAAAATGGTAAACAAAAAAATTTGTAAATGTAACATTGAATAAGATCGACAGTTAGATGGAACCTTTATAAGTTTAGATCTGGCCAGGAGTAGAACACCCTGGACGGCTTTAACATCAGGTCTCTTCAGCTGGTCCAACAGGTGGTTGAAGCGGGACATGTGTCTCTTCCAGTGGATCAGCTCAGCTCGCGGACCGAGATCGTCGTCCTCTTTTCTGAGCTGTTCACTCTCAACTATAACCTGTTGACAAAAGATATGTTTTGCTTAAATATAGTTTACTATAGTTGTCCTTCAGAAACTGGACAGGATGGACAGGATCAGGAATGAGGTTATTTAGGGGGACAACACAGACAGGAAGGTTTGGAGAAAAAGCTAGAGAAGACAGATTGAGATGGTTTGGACATGTTGAGACGAGGGACAGTGGAGACATTGGTAGAAGAATGATCCTAGAGATGGAGCTACCAGGTAGGAGACAAAGAAGAGATTGATGGAAGCAGGGAGGGAGGACATGGAGGTAGTTTGTTCCTTCAATACTATTATTCCTTCAAACTCAGAATTCTTCCTTTGGAATTCTATTTTTGTTACATTTTGGACTAGACTTTAACCAGTCTGGTGTAGAAGGTTGTGACCAAAGGAAACTCCAGCCACGATTGAAGCTGAGTTTTTCCAAGGAACATTCGTTTGGCTGTGAAGCAACATCTCACCTGTTCTATCTGTTTGATCCAGGTCTTCATGCTGGCCTCCAGCCTCTCTGTGGTCTCTGTGCTGGTGGCTGCTGCCATGTAGTCAGAGGGGGTTTTTAGCACCAGCTGGTCAAACGAGTCACACTCTTGCAACGTAACCTGTTGGGGGGAGTTTATACCAACATCATTTAAACCAGTGGTCCTCAACTGCTAGGTCCCGAGCCAAAAGTGGGTCACGGGCCCGTTCTGAATGGGTCACGATCAGCTGGTCAAACATCAAAATAATGTGAATCAGCTGTTGAGCATGTGTTTTATTTTAGAAAACCTCTTATTTTGAAAGTGAGTAGGTTAAAAAAGTGATTTTTTGAATTCTATGAGAGTGGGTCGCGACTTAACAACCACAGGAAAATGTGGGTCCCAAAGTGAGACCAGTTGAGAACCACTGATTTAAACCATCTGTTAAATTTGTTGAACATTTTCTAAACATCTCAAAACATCTCTTTCTGTCTCCACAGAATTATGTTAAACCTTAATCAGTTTGCTAGAAGAGAAAATAGAAAATAGAAAAAAAAAGTTTAATTTTCACACACCCCTCTTTAGGAACCACTTCTGCAACACAATAATGACAATGTTTTGTCCCAGTGATGTTGCAGGACAACAATATTCACACTTATTTCACCACCAGAGTATTTGATCTTCACCTTTTCCCTCAGACAGTCCTGCGTTACAGACAACACGGTGACAAAGTTCTCCAACGATGATATGAACTCCTGTTTGACCGCCTGGGCCTGTGGACTGGCCACTTCCCCCCAGCCATGGTTTATGTTCCTCAGTGTGGGGATGAAGATGTCAGACAGAAGCTGCTCCACGCTCTTCAACAGGCCCACGTCTCTGGTGTCTAACATGTTGAAGTTGACAACCTGGGGAAAAAGACAGAAAAGTAGACATTTTCTCAAAACCTGTGATTCAACACGGAAATAATGGGAGTTCATATTTGATAAAGAGGAACTGACTCTGTGTATGTTCTCTGAGGTGACGGCCTGAGATGTTCCATCTCTGGTGAAGAAGACACAGAGCCCCGTCAGTGCCACGTCGTTCCCGTCCGTCACAAATACTTTTTTGCTGCAACTCGTCTGTTGACCAATAGGTGCCGCTAAAGCTGATGCTGAGGCTGAGGCTGATACTGAAGATGCTTGAAAAAAATAGCAACTTTTCAGTTTATCAAATAATTTATTCAATTAAAAATAAGATACATTTCTCAGATAAATATCATAGTTAATCGTCCCCATACCTCTCTCCACTGATTCAACGTCCTGATAGAAGAACATGAGGCTCTGGAGCCCGTCAACCATGAAGAACTTCTCAATGCGCTCAATCTGAAAAAGAAAAAGCTAACATTATAGAAGCGGTTCCAAAGTCCTGGGGTGGGCCCCACTCAGGGAGCGAAAAAGCAAAAGTTTGGAGGTCCACATGGTTGCTCCTGGAAACTGTTGTATATTACAGTAAAATCAAGGTCCAAAAACCCAAAAGAAATTTTGGCCCAAACTGAAAAACTTTCTATATATATATTAGTATTAATTATGCCCAAAACCTTTTTAGAGAACCACAGAAACCAATTTGAATCCCTGAAGGTTCTCTTCGGGTGTTCTTTCTACCTGGTTTCCCTCCAGAACGGCATCTTCCACCTGGGATTTCTCCAAAGCCACACATGACGCCACGATACTGAGAACGTAGTCATGACGTCCGTCAAGCTGAGCACGCTTCGCCTCACGCTCCTCCTTTAACCTTTGCTGAAAATGAAAAAAAAAAAAAAGAAAATACAAAGTAATCCATTACAATGTAATGTAATTGTTACATTAATTGATACATTAATCACTAATTGTTAGTACAATCTAACCTATTGTACAGGTTAGCGTTAGGTTTTTAACAAAAAAGTTACATTTGAAAAATGTTAAATATTTATCTTTGTCTTTAAACACTTCCATGAATTTACTTGATGTTCATTTAAAACAAACACATTTTTAAGGTTAAGGGATTAATTTCACAATTTTAGTTCCTTACTTTTCTTAACCCGTTTGTGACAAAGAGTGACGTGAATATCCCACCTTATTCTCTCTCTGCACCATTCCAACTTTACAGCAACTCCGGATAAAAACCTCAGCTCATTCACAAACACAGACTTCAGCAAAGTGAACGACAACAACAACACTGGGTTGCCAGGTTGTGTGTTTTGTACCATAGCAACAAGATCAGTCCATGAATTACACCAGTTGCGATCGATAATAGAACAGCACCAGTGACACATGTGTTTCGATGGACGTATGTTTAAATCACTATATGTGAATAGACATATATGTACATATATTTACCCAGATATATATAGATGAGATTTGCTGTCATCCATAAATGTTGTTTTATGTCGATTTATCCAATAACAGCTATACTGTGGTTAGTTAGATTAAAAAAATATATTTCTACATATATTACACAGATGAGACAGACATATATTTACAAGTAGTGTCAAATTGTCTCTTTTTTTTGTTGGTCCAAAATCCCTATTATCCAGTGTGTGGTGTAAACCACTACAATGATTCTTATATTGGTTAATCTGAAATTAAATGATTTTAGAGTTTAGAAAACACAACTTTGAAAACCAATGGTACATAATGGTTCAGTGCAGTGAAGTAAATACACCTTGATGCTGAGACCTAGTGATGATGTAGGAGAAATGTCTTGACATCAGATAAGACCGACTCTTACCTGAATGACTTTGGAAATCGTCAGTTTCCAGAGCTGCTTAGTAAACACCTGTGACATGACAGCGCCCGTCAACCCGCCTCCAACCCTCCAGTATCTTCTCTAGAACCTCTCCTGCGATCTTTTTATTCTTCTTCTCTCATACGTTCACAGAGAAGCTGTTTCTTCTCACCTCAGCCCGGATTAATGCTATCAGGTTGTCAGCGGTGAATAGTAAACTATCTGTTTTAACTTTAATGGCCATTCCTGTTGACGCTGAGTGACTTTTTACCACCAGCAGGGGTCCTCGGTGTGTGATCACCACATTTATATATGCAGATACTGTAACATGAGTGAGTGAGATTGGCAAGATTGTGAAGCTGCAGGCAAAAATGCACATAAACAAATTGCTTACAAATCCCCACAGTTGTAGAACTTTTCCTGGGATTTACTTTTCTTGGAATTTCCTTAAATATAATCCGATTGAAAACACTGTACATTCTAATCAAACGCCGTCCAACTTGTTCTCCTTCTTTCAGCTAGTCCCTTTTTCAGGTGTTGACACAGCAAGGCAACATTTTCCCTCTCCCACTGTCCCCTGTCCACTACCTCCATATCCTCCCTCACTGCATCCATCAATCTCCTCTTTGTCTCCTACCTGGTAGCTCCATCTCTTGGATCATTTTTCTGCTAATGTATCTAATGTCCTAACCTCTGAACATGTCCAAACCATCTCAATCAAACGCTGTCCAACAAGTCTCTGTATTTGTAACATATAATAATAATTTCTGATTCTGAATTGCTGATATCTGCAGCCGTTTGTCCCCAAAACTGATGTAAACATCTTAGGACTCTCTCTTGGATTCCAGCAAACTTGACTAAAACCTATTTTTTTTAATTAATTAATTGATTCATTTTTCGTGTGGCCAGAGTTAGCTTCTCTAATTTTCATTGTTGGGTAACTCTTTTCTCTATGAATATTTCTTTGCCTATTGCTTATTGTTATGTTAAATCCTTTTTTATTTTTTCGGCTTGTCCCCTTATTTTCAGGGGTTTCAGGGGTCAACAATTTGTCCTCTGTATCTTCACCCTGTCCTCTGTATCGCCATCGTTATGTCAAATGTTATTTCATATTCTACGCAACATAACAGTATTAACAACCATGAACTGTGTTTTATTTAAATTAAGTCATCAGTGATGCAAAACCATCTTTTTGTCCAAACTGGGGACCTTTACATGTACTTATATCAGTAATAAAAACTAAATGTATTAGGTTTTGTAAATACAAATATAGATATATTCATAACAAAGAAAAACACAGCTTTACTGTTACTTATATTTAAACTCAAAACAAGGATAAAGAAAATTTCATAATGAATAGAAAATCTTGTGACATTTGGTTTGACTCTGCACTTCCTGCTGCTTTTCCCAAGTCTCCAAACTGTACTTTGATACAAACACAGCTGTTTCCCATTAATGATGAATCACATTGGGCCTGTGCATCCAGCCAAGAAGCCACAGGGCTGCGGTCTGCGTGTAACTCCAGAACCCTTGGGTCACCTTACCTTGTTTTGACCGTCTGGTTTGAACTGCATCATCATCTTTAACAGCCTTCCGCTCTGACACTCCTTTTCAAGACATTCCTCTGAATTGTCTCAGCGGCGTACAACCTCAGGAAATTACGGCGTCCAACAAAAGAGACGAGGCCCGGAGAACGAGCAGCGTCCGCTGCAGCCAAACTATCCCTTTCAAAGCGTCCTCCTCGCGTGCCATTTGAGAAAGACCAATTGTCATAGTGTGGTTCCAAACAAGGGGGCCAATAACTGGTGTGGTGTTAGGTGACCACCTGTTATCAAGGGTCTGCTCTCATCTTACAGCTCAGACATTCAGAGGAGAGGGCAGTATGAATAATTGAATATTATTGAAGGGAGGAATAAAAATGAACTTAAAAAATTTGAGAAAAACCCAGTTTACACGGAATTCAGTCAGTTCATGTTTACAACAATAATGGATTAGAAAAATTACTGGTTGAAACGTGTGGTGCGAATTTAACTTTTTTTTAAATAAAAACAATAGTGATGACTGTGGACAGTATAACGGAAGAGAAAGTAACAAATAAAAAAAAATCAAATTATATTTATAGTTTATAAACATTCCCTCGTCGCGTTTCGGACATCAGAGAACGAGTAGACTGCCATCTAGTGGACAGAGACGCGCAACACAACTAATAACACTGGACAAGTGGCGTTGACTTTGAAGGGAGAGACGGCGAAGTCACTTTATGAAGTAATATTGTAATGGACAATGCGTGTTAGTTGTGGTGACGTCTTCTAACCTGTGTCTCCCTGAGTGAGTCCACCAGGACAGCGGGTTGCTGGCTGCTGTTGGCCCCGCTGCTGTTCCTGCTGCGGTGCATCATGGAACCGAGACGAGCGGCGCTGAAGAGTCCTTTAATCATCACTGCACAGATTCCCCCTTCACTTTACGGTCTACGTTTCTCACTGAAACACCTGTACACTCGACGGGTCACATCTGGCCTGACGGTCGTCGGTGGTACTTTCTCCCAGCCCCCTGACCATAATGTTGTTGGTGGTAGTGATTTGGTTTCCATGGTAACGGAGGAAACTTTGGAGAGGGGGCAGCTGCAGGAGCAGGAGGGGCTTTGGACACCGTACTGGCCAGAAGACCTGAACTTTGCGCCAAGTATTTACATAATATACTGTATGTATGTATATGTA
>JAFBJS010007544.1:44722-59738 GCA_016785265.1 Paraplagusia blochii | reverse complement strand
ACCAGTTTACACGGAATTCAGTCAGTTCATGTTTACAACAATAATGGATTAGAAAAATTACTGGTTGAAACGTGTGGTGCGAATTTAACTTTTTTTTAATAAAAACAATAGTGATGACTGTGGACAGTATAACGGAAGAGAAAGTAACAAATTAAAAAAAAAATCAAATTATATTTATAGTTTATAAACATTCCCTCGTCGCGTTTCGGACATCAGAGAACGAGTAGACTGCCATCTAGTGGACAGAGACGCGCAACACAACTAATAACACTGGACAAGTGGCGTTGCATACTTTGAAGGAGAGACGGCGAAGTCACTTTATGAAGTAATATTGTAATGGACAATGCATGTTAGTTGTGGTGACGTCTTCTAACCTGTGTCTCCCTGAGTGAGTCCACCAGGACAGCGGGTTGCTGGCTGTTGTTGGCCCCGCTGCTGTTCCTGCTGCGGTGCATCATGGAACCGAGACGAGCGGCGCTGAAGAGTCCTTTAATCATCACTGCACAGATCCCCCCTTCACTTTACGGTCTACGTTTCTCACTGAAACACCTGTACACTCGACGGGTAACATCTGGCCTTACGGTCGTCGGTGGTACTTTCTCCCAGCCCCCTGACCATAATGTTGTTGGTGGTAGTGATTTGGTTTCCATGGTTACGGAGGAAACTTTGGAGAGGGGACAGCTGCAGGAGCAGGAGGGGCTTTGGACACCGTACTGGCCAGAAGACCTGAACTTTGCACCAAGTATTTACATAATATACTGTATGTATGTATATGTATATATAAAATATATAACAGCAAAATTAAATAAATTAATATGCTTGATATATGCATTTGTATATATCTGCAAATATATATTTATATATTTGCAGATATATACAAATACATATATCAAGCATATGTATTTATTTCTTGCACCACACAGATTCACAGGCTTAATATATGTATATATATATAGACAGTATATATATATACATATATGTAAATATATATGGAATTATAAATTATTTTCTGTTATATATTTTATATATAATATATAACAGTAAATAATATGTCATATATATTTACATATATATATTAATTAAGCCTGTGAATCTGTGCGGTGGTGAGCCCACTGGAAATAAATGTCTATATATGTTTACACATATTTATATATTTATATATATATATATATACAGTATATATTACATGTGTGTCTGTATGCATATATAACTTTACAATATATTCAGCAGACTTACAATTTGATGAAATGTATTTATTTATGTATATTTATACATGTGTATGTATAAATATATATATTATATATTATCAAATATTAACAACAAGAATCCTGTTTCGATTGACGTTCAATTATTCAACAGAAAAAAAATATTTTACTCAAAATTTCTGTCAAAACTGCAGTTTCTTTGACTTGAAAATGTTTCCATAGCTCAGACAAGTTTGTGTCTAAATAGCAAAAACTAAAATGTTATTGTTGAATATATGTTTAGAATATGTTTAATGTTTAATGTCACCTTGCAAAATTATCACTTTAATTATTAATTGATTATTATATGTTCAACATATTAGTTTTTAATGAATGAATATCTCACAGTCGAGTGCACTCCCTTTCCTCTGTCAAGTGGGTAATGAAGTCAACTACATGGAACGCGTCCGGGGCGGTCTCGCGTATCCTCGAGCTCACTCGGCTTTTTCCGGTGTGTGTGCTTTGCTTGTGAGCTAGCCAAGTCGAGCAGGCTGCTAATGTCTGTGGTATATTTAATGGTAGCTGCCCGGATAGCGTCTGAAGAATGGCTGACGTCGAGGGACATGGGATTTGTTCGCCGGTCCCTCCGTTGCCCCACTGTTCCTCTCGAAAGGGCTCCGGCAGCGGCAGCATTACACCGGGCACCACCGGCAGCCTCCCGACGGGCATCACCGTTACTTCGTCGGGCCCTCGGCTCGTCCGGATAGTGAAGTCAGACTCGGGGTACGGCTTTAACGTTCGGGGGCAAGTCAGCGAAGGCGGGCAGCTGAGGAGCATTAACGGGGAACTGTACGCCCCTCTGCAGCATGTCAGCGCTGTTCTGCCGGGTGGAGCAGCAGACAGAGCCGGCATCTCCAAGGGGGACCGGATCCTGGAGGTGTAAGTGTTGGCTTTCATAGATTGATCACATATAGTATCAAGTATCGAACTGACTCGGTTGCATTGTTTGTAAATGGTACCTGTCAGCATCGTTTAACCCCCATCCCCTGACTCCCACCCTTATCAGAAAACTGTGTTTGTTTGCACTGTCACACTATGGTCCTCCTCCTCCTCCTCCTTCTCCTCCTCCTGCAGCAGGACAGAACAGCTGCTCCTCCTGATGAAAGGAGGCTCTGTGTGTTTGACACAGAAGGAGAACTTTCAGGGATCATTTAAAATTCCCTTCACACTGGAACCTATGTCTCCAAACCACAGCAGCAGGACAGATATTCTAAAGAAATTCCTTGAACTCATTTGGAACTCTGCGTTTCTCAATCGCCGGGCTGTGGATCGGCACCGGTCCGCGGGTCATTTGGTACCGGGCCGAACTTAGATTATTTTTTTTTTATTTTATGCGTGAGTCTGAAGAATATTTTGTTTTGCATTTTCTCCGCTGCATGTATCTGTGAAAACAAACATCTTTGGAAAGTTTTGTTAGCTTAGTAAAAAAAGCTAGTGAGATAAAAGGACACCCTTCATCTTCAAGAAAGGAGAAAATTACATTTAACAGACATTTTCTGGAGTCCTATTGAAATATGGATGTTTAGCCACAGGTTGTTTTTGGGGTAATATCCATATATAATCTGCCTGATGTTAGCATAACTACATTTGTACGATCCAGAGCAGGTTTTCCTTTGATTGAAAATCTATCAAAATTAACTGAATTCACAATGTTCTGAGAGGTTTTCCTCAGTTTCGGGGGCAAAAATCGGCATATATTAGTATTGGTTAATAGCAGTATCGGAAATTAAGTGTTGTTGTTCTCATACATCAAGCCTGCGCTGCATAATGCTCCTCAAGAAGGTCTCTAGTGAAGGAATGAAGCCTTTGTCGCCAATTGGCACAAACCATTTGGGGCAAAAAAAAGGGTGCAATACTACAAGAACGCCATTAGTGACATTTGACTGTAATATTGTTAGATGACTATCGTATAATTGTATTTATTAAAGTCCAGTCATTGGTGCAAAAGGGTTGGAGATCAGTGATGTAAACAGCATCTCCGCCTGTGTCACTCCAATCTGAGGAGAACGTCAACAACATCACACTCCCTGACCGTCAGTGTTTGTCTTGGAATCATCCAGGTGTCCTGGGGTTCTTCTCCATCTCTGTTGCGTTCATGCTCCTCACTGAAACATCAGTGTTCATTCAGAGACCTGGCTGATGTTGGCCTCAGCTGCAGCTCTGATGTTTGTGACGGTGGAAGTGTGTGATGCATAGAGGGGAGGGATGTGTTTTCTGAGTTCCTGATTGGCTCTGCCCCCCCCTTCTGTTCCCTGCTCTCATTGGCTGGCGTCTGCACACTCCTGCGTTAATGGATGGTTTGCAGTAACCTGGCAGTTTCTTGACCCCATTGTTAGAAGCTATATACAGAAATAAAACCACTTCACGGAATCCAAAACGTCTAAATATATACAGCCCACCTGACATGGGCTTCATCGTTAGGCTGTGGGACAAACCGCTGACGCACTGTGTAGCACAGTCAGTTAATACTGACTCATGTAAGGTTTGGTGGAAGCTTTTCTAAACCATTTACCTTAATTATTGATGTAATTTAACTGTGGTCTATCTTTCCAGTAAACCTTCTGAACGTACTCGCTTAAATTGGCGCTATCACTTAACAATGCATCATGATCGTAGACTATGGAGCCAGAATAGTCTCAAAAAGAACACACAAACAACGCTTCACACGTCAAAATACGTTTGTGATTTGTGGTACGCGCATGCAAATCGTGCATTTAATTTGTGAAACTACGCGCATGCAAATTTTTATTTTTGAGACTCGTCTTACGCGGACCAGATTCGCATGCTCAGTCCGTCACCAACCAATCAGAAGTCTGACTGGTTTGGAGCCAATCACACTGCAGTGTCCCCACAAGGGTCTGTATATGACATCACAAAACTGCACCCGAGAACCAAGTTGACGTCTTACAAAAATGGTGTCTGGTAGCATCAATCTGGCGAGTGTTATGAGTATTATGTACATATATACATAATATAAGTATTATGTCATAACATGCTTACATACATACACTCGAACACTCGCTTTCAGGCGGCATTTTTGTAGGACAAACGTTTTGACTCGCCGGCCACAATTAGTCCTAAAGTTGTACACGGGGGCCAAGTCAAGAGCAGAAAGATGGATCATTCATTTGATCTAAGATAAGTGACATGTAAACATCATGTATAAAACCGAAAATTCAACATTTCTTGTTCCTTTTATGACGCCCACTACTGGGAAAGTGCATCATTGCAGGAAAAAGGCAGCAGAATTATGATAATATAAATAAATTATGTAATTTGGACAAGGTTGGCGGGCCACATCAAAAAGCTCAACGTGCCGCATCCGGCCCCCAAGCCTTAGTTTGCCCATGCCTGTCTGCCCGCACACTTCGATGCGGTTAAGTATAATGAAGACATTATTAAAAATGTATATATACATTTTTTGTTATGGGGCGAAATTTGTTAAAAAGATATTGTGAATGTATAGTATTCTTGATGCACTAGTGCATTTCGTATGGAAAATTCACACATTTGTGTGTACATATACATATACACGTGTCGTATTTAATGTATACTATGGATTAGGTGTGACGATTCACTCACATAACGATCCGATCCATATCTTGATTCACGGGCTACGATTCGATTCAGGAACAATTCATACAAAATAATGAACAATCGATCCAGTTCGATCCGATTCGGTTCAGTTCGATCCAAACCGATCCAAAACGATTAATTTGCAGACCCTAATACATATCTATCTATCGATCTATCTATCGATCTATCTATCGATCTATCGATCTATCTTTCTATCTATCTATCTATATAGTGTACAGTATATCGGGGTGTGATGATTCACTCACATAACGATCCGATTCAGGATCGATTCATACAAAATATTAAACAATCGATCCGTTTCGGTTCAGTTCGATCCAAAACGATTAATTTGCACACCCCTACTATGTATACAAATTTGACATTTTTCATTGTTTAGAACTTTGGGTTTTGATCCTGCTCATTATCAGATAAATAACAATTGACTTTACTGTTTGTGCAGTTGTTTCTAGTGTTGATCAGACTTTGGTGAATGGAGTCTTATCTGCTCCACTGCATGTATCCACTACAGTAGTTCAGAGAGACTCAGCTTGTTCTGCTCGCTCAGTAAAATCAATAACTAATTTACATTTACACACTGCTGCTGTTTTTAATGCCCTCCGTTGTAGCAGAATGCTGCCTTTGAGCCTTCTTCTTCTCTTCTGATAAATAAATCAATGAATGTATCTAAGAAGGACAAATTATTCTCAGCATTGGTGTGGTGATCCAGTTTTCTTTTATTTCTTGTTTCTACAGTCCTTTATAAAAATCACTCTTGTCTCCGTGTGACATGGTGAATTATTAACTTGATTTGTTGGGGGGAAAAAAACACCAGATAGTGAGACAGAAACATCTTCTTTTTCATGCAGGTTTTGGTGCCTATTTTTTCTGATAGAATAAAAAGATTCATGATTATTCTTGGTCAAAAACCTGATTATATAAATTGATTCTGAAAAACACAGAATGACAGGAGAATATTCCAAAATATTTGTGAAGATCATCATTTATCCAGGTCAGGATATCAAAAAAGTGTAGTTGCAAGAAACTGGACAAGAAGAAGACTTAAAAAAATACTTCAAAACGGAGAAAGAAATTTTTATATTTTGCAGTGACTTCATTGCATTAAATGCAAAGGCCACTGAAACTCTGCAAACTCCAAATTGAAAGACCATCATGTGACATTTGGATTTTAACTTGTGATGTTGTTACCACAAGGGAAAAGTTACTGTCACTAGGGGGCAGCAAATTTTACACTGGTTTGTGCAGATGAAAATACACGTTATGCGGTGGATGATAAAGGGAGTCTAACTGATCATTTTAATTTTTGACAGGAATGGCGTGAACGTTGAGGGTGCGACGCATAAGCAGGTGGTGGATCTGATCCGAGCTGGGGAGAGGGAGCTGGTGCTAGCCGTGCTGCCCGTCCCACCACAGGAGGCCGACTTCTTGGATCCCGGAGACGACGGTTCAGCTCAGTCCTGCTACGATTACTCGGACAAGCAGGCGGTCCCTATCTCTGTGCCCAGCTACAAACACACGGAACTCAACCAGGAAAAGTTTGTGGTGAGCGACTTTTAGTGTTGTTGCTGAAAAGGACGTCCATCGTCAGCCTTGTCACAGCACAGCGCCCTCTTCCTACAGGTGTATAACGTGTACATGGCAGGGAGGCAGCTCTGCTCCAAGCGTTACAGGGAGTTTGTGATTCTGCACCAAAACCTCAAACGGGAGTTTGCCAGCTTCACATTTCCCAAACTGCCAGGAAAATGGCCCTTCTCCCTGTCGGAGCAGCAGCTGGATGCTCGGCGCCGAGGCCTGGAGGAGTATCTGGAAAAAGGTGAAGAAAAAAAGGTTTCTTAGGAGGGAAGTCGTTATAGAATAAAGAAAAAAAGTAACAGAAAAAAGCAATGACATAATGAAGTCCATATGTTTACACTTAACGTTAACTAATGTATGTTTATACCAGAGGCGACACCCAGTGGAATGGAGTTTAGCGGAGCAGGCTTATAATCTGAGGGTTGTTGGTTTGAATTCTGGCCATGGCTTTACGGTCCTCGTAACCACTGCTTCCTAATTGCACACCATCAAAGCAGTGATTCCCAGCTACTTTATTTGATGTCTTTCAATTTGTCTGAAAATATATTCACGGCCCTTATTTACCCAACAAAGCCCAGCCCAGCTGTCCAATCATATACTCTTCCTCTAGGTGGCAGCAGATGGCTTTAAATTGTCAAAAAAAAAAAAAAGAGAAGAAAACCTCTGTCTTTCTTCAATTCCTTCAAACATATCAGGGTTGTGTTCAACTAAACAGGCCCAGGTTTTACAACGAAAACATTTAAGTATTTTCGTATAGAGTGCAGGCCTTGGAACCAGGTGTCATGTGTTGCCTTACGACCGTTGTGATTGGTCGACTGGGTACAACCCACCAATCACAACGATTCACGTCTTGCCTGGCTGATTAACCCTGCGCATCCCGCTTTCTTGTGTACAAGTCCTTATTGGCTCACTGCAAATTTCAGAATCTCTAGAAGATTTTAAAATATTGTGAAGTTGCTGCAAGTATAAAAAAATTTCCAGAAGACATTGAATGCCTCATTCCTCTTCCCTCTGCAGTTTGCTCAGTGCGAGTCATTGGAGAAAGTGACATCATGCAGGAGTTCCTGTCTGAATCGGATGAGGTGAGATAACTGTTCTCCGGGTGATGTCGTCCAGCGGGTGGAGCTCTGATGATAAATGTTTTCCGTTCTCCTCCTGATGTAGAACTACAACGGTGTGACTGATGTGGAGCTGAGAATAGCCATGCCAGATAAAACCACACTCACCGTCAGAGTGTGTAAGAACTCCACGACAGATCAGGTCTACCAGGTGAGGACGTTCTGCCAGCTTTGTGCAGAAAAGTTCTGTTTCCACTCGTCCTCACCGTCAGTGTGTCTCTGAGGCAGGCAGTGGTCACCAAGCTGGGCATGGACAGTGTCATCGCCAGCTACTTTGCTCTCTTCGAGGTCATTAACCACACTTTTGGTGAGTAACCGTGGAAATACACACAGAAAATAAACAATCGACTGGTGTTTTTATGCCATTAAACCTACACAACAGCAACAACCTTGGGTTTGGACCATGTTTTCTTGGACCTGTGGAACATTGTGAGACATGTTAGAAACTCAAAGCACAACATGTGTCACCCGTTGTCACCCGCGTGTCACCCGCTCTCACCCCAACCCTCACTGCACACTCTATTTCTGTTGCATGTTATTTGAGTTTATTGGGTGTATTTATATTTACCAGGTCCTGAACAAATGACCAGACATTAAAACTAGTTTTTATTTTCTCAAATAAAAACAAGTACATTTGAAAATACACATCAACACCATCCGAAACACGTCTCAGTTTATTAAAAATGTGGGCACCATCATAAAACAGGGTTAACTGGTGTGTTTTGTACCTAAAGGTGAAACCTAAGGACTCCTGCGATCTCAGATGTTGTTTAAAAATAGTCTTCCTTCTATAGGTTCTGTCCTAGTTACGTGGTTCGTCCACAAACAGGAAGGTGTGAACTCGGAGCCTGGTGCTGTTTTACGAGGTCATTTCGACCAGAAGGGCAACAGAGAAGTAGCTCAGAGTCAGTAGTTGTCGCTGAGTCGTTGCAGCGTTTCCTCTTCACAGTCTACAAACTGTGTGAATGGTTGATTTTTTTTTTTCCTGTGTCTGTCTCTGTCCTGGGCTGGAGAACTCTCTAGAATAGAGGTGTCAACAGTTCAATTCCCCTCAAAGGAGCAGTTGTAACCCCAAAAAATGTTTTTGCAGTTGATTATAATTTTGTGATAGAAGAGAGTCAGCTAAGGAGAAGGGAAAGGTTTACAGGACAGTGGTGAGACCAGCCATGATGGATGGATTAGAGACAGTAGGAATAGACAGAAGACAGGAGACAGAGCTGGAGGTGGAGGAGTTAAAGATGCTGAGACAAGGATGGACAGGATCAGGAATGAGGTGATTAGAGGGACAACACAGACAGGAAGGTTTTGAGATGGTTTTGGACATACATTGGGAGACAAAGAGGAGATTGAAGTTTGTCCATAGTGAGAGAAGACGTGGAGGTAGTTGGAGTTGAGGATGCAGAGGACAGGGGGAGATTGAAATTGTTGACTCACTGTGGAAACCCCTGGAAAAAAACAGAAAGGAAATGAAGAAAAAACACTTGAATTTTTTTGAAGTCACATTGATGGATAATAAACAAAATGATCAGGTTAAAATATTACGCATCACTTCAGGACTTCAGGTGAACCTTCTGTGGACCACACAAAATGACTTAGCAGGCTACATTTGGCCCACGAGCCTTGAGTTTGACACCAGTGCTCAAGAATGTGACCTTTTCACTGGCCTATTTAGAGGATTAAATCTTCAAATATATGGCCTGTGGACAAAAACCAGCCCACTAAAGCATTCATTCAGGCCCACTAACAGCAGGAAACACATTATATTTATGGTGTTGTCAATATTTACATGAAATAGCAATATTTTCTGATATGGGAAATATTCCTAGGAACATAGACTTCTTGTTATTTATGGCTGATTATGCTATAATTGTGCTAGTTTGGTTCAATTGCCATCTTGTCAGGTCGTACGTGGCCTAAGAATCAGAATATGTCCCAGATCTTAGGAATGTTTTGGTACAAAGTTCCTACAAAGCGTTTCAAGGCTTGTGGTGAAAATAGACTTTTTTTTTTGCGAGCTCAGCTGTGTTGTCCTGCACTCATTTAACTTATTTTTCCTTGACCTATTTCCTCCAGTACGTAAGCTGGCTCCCAACGAGTTCCCCCACAAACTGTATGTACAGAACTATACCTCAGCAATCCCAGGAACCTGCCTCACCCTGCGCAAGTGGCTTTTCACCACCGAGGAGGAGGTTTTACTAAATGACAACCAGCTGGCTGCCAGTTTTTTCTTCCACCAGGTTCGTGAGATTTCCCTCAGGTGTCGAGTCGCTCCACTCACGAGTGTTGGTTTCTTTGTGAGCTCATCTGTTTGTTCTTCCCAGGCAGTGGATGATGTGAAAAAGGGTTTCATCAACGCAGAGCAGCAGTCGTACCAGCTCCAAAAACTGGCGGAGCAGAAGAAGATGTCGACGGTCAGAAACTTGTTATTTCTAAAACTGAAAAAAATAAATAAAGAAAAAAAATCAGACATATTTGCAAATCCTTTTGAAGGACAGTCAGAACCCGTTTAAATTATTAAACTCCAAACCTTTGCAAATGTCACATTTGTGGCGCGATTTTTACTTAATTTGCCTGCAAAAAATTAATTTACAGAAGAATTTACAAAATGGTGTTGGCAGCAGATGTGCTGTTAAAGAGGATCTTTGTGTCTTTCATCAATTCCTGCAAGTAAATCAAGGACATGTTCAACTAAACCGGCCCAGGTTTCACAATGTTTAGGTAAATTGAGTAGAATTGGGCAAAAACTTCCAAAAAACAAAAATCAATCTACTTTGTCTCAAAGCAACTTTTTGAGTAGTTTTGGTCTTTCCTCCATAATAGTAGTAGTACTGAATACTAGTGTAATACTTTTTGTTAAGAAAAACCTTAAGAGTCGTCATATGGATCTGCAAAGTTTACGACTGACTGTGTTTTTGACCCGGGTTCTTCTCCGTCTCCTTCAGTACCTGGGTCTACTCCGGGCCTGCGAGGGCTACAACGAGATCATCTTCCCGCACTGCTCCTGCGACTCCCGGCGCAAGGGCCACGTCATCACAGCCATTAGCATTCACCACTTCAAACTGCACGCCTGCACAGAGGAGGGGACACTGGAGGCAAGGGCAACTGACTTCACTCTCTACTCTGTGCATGTCAAGTAGAGCGGATCTCACTGGTCTGTAATGTTGTTGCAGAACCAGGTAATTGCTTTCGACTGGGGCGAGATGCAGAGATGGGACACAGACGAGGAGGGCATGGCCTTCTGTTTTGAATATGCACGAGGGGAGAAGAAGCCGCGCTGGGTCAAGATCTTCACTCCTTACGTGAGTTTCCCTCAGGAGTTGAATTCCACAGAGCGGAGAGTTTTTGATTCTTTGATGTGTAATAGGATCAAGTCCAACTATATTTCCTGAAGCGACAGTTCCTTGAACTGCTCATCCTAAAGTGTCAGAAGTCGTTATGTTGATGTTACTGCAATAAAAGTTAAGTCGCATTATTTTGTAGGAGCAGCAGTGTCAGAATCAGTAGAGTTCATGTTGCACAGACAATATAATTAGATATTACTATATTATTATATTATATTATATACACTACGAACAGGAGGAGACAGGAAGCAGAAGTGGAGGAGTTAAAGATGCTGAGATTCTCTTTAGGAGAGACAAGAATGGACAGGATCAAGAATGAGGTGATAAGAGGGACAACACAGACAGGGAAGTTTGGAGAGAAAGATGGAGGGACAGTTGGTATATTGGTAGAAGAATGAACCTAGAGATGGAGCTACCAGGTAGGAGACAAAGAGGAGATTGATGGATGCAGTGAGGGAGGACATGGAGGTAGTTGGAGTCAGAGGAGAAGATACAGAGGACAGGGGGAGATGGACATTGTTGACTCAATGTGGCAACCTCTGAAAAATCCAAAAAGAGAAGATTGTTTATATTAAATATAGTTTTACAAAAAGTATATTTTTGTAAAATATTTATGGCCCAGATTGAACCCCCTAATGGGCCAGTTTGGGCCCGTGGGCTGTATGTTTGACACCACTGATGTAAGAATTATTATGTGTATCTTACTTTTCCACTTTTTACATGATAAATATTAGTGCATCAACTGGAGTGACAGGACTAATATAAATAAAATGGTTCATTACTGTATATTCCAGACTAGAAGTGCCTCTTAATTCATCCTCTGGCTGGGTTTGCAACTTACACTCAGGTGCAACAGATATAATGAAATATATTATGTTGTAATCTTTGTTAATTTCACACTGACAGCCACTAGAGGGCACATATATTCACAAGCAACCTTTGTATGTTTTATCTTCAATATTTATTTATTTATTATACTTCAGAGTAACTTATAGTCGGGAAAATACAGTAACTAAATGTTGTAAAATTTTATAAAATATATTCTGATTCAGTAACGTGATGTCGTCCCAACGACAGTGTGTGAATCTTCAACCTTTGTGTTGAATTTCACCAAATCTTTATATTAACATCGACATTTTTTGTCTACGTCCAGTTCAACTACATGCACGAGTGTTTCGAGAGAGTCTTCTGCGAGCTCCGGTGGAGAAAAGAGGTAATGACTCCGTGTTTTCCCGCTCTCCTTCATCAGAACCCTGATCTTCTCACATCTTTCGTCTCCTCCATGTTTTCCACAGGTGGAAGAGGAGGCGACGGACAAAGACAACAAGAACTGCAGTAAAGATGGTATGTGTGGCAAGGTAAGGCTCTGCCTGCCTCTGTCCTGTCCACGCCTGTCCAACGCACGTCTCCGTCGGGCGCCGTCCTGACCGGTTGTCCTGATCTCGTGTCTTTTGCAGAACATTTTCCAGCTGCTGAGGCACAGAAAGGATGGAGGCACGTAGGAAGGGAGATCGTTACCTCTTAGCCATGCGCAGTTTTCCTCAACGCCGCAGCACCACCCAGCTCCACCTAAGTACAATCATCATTCACACTGTGTCGACTACAACCTGAGGCAACTTCAGATTAGACAAAACGAAATAGCAGGAACTCTTGAATCATCCATAATCATGCTCTTAGAGACTCCCTATCACCACCGGGTCCCGACTGTCCTCCTCTGAAGAAGGCGGATGGGGTGGAGAACCAGAGAAGATCCTCTGATGGTGTCTTCTAGAACGTTCTGTCGGACTGACCAGGGGATGAGAAACCTTTTAGAGCCTTTACAAAGAAACACTGGTGTTTACAGGTGTTCATTTGCAGCGTCCTCTCCAAGCAGCAGGTGCAGAGGGATGGGAGAAAGCAGGGACCAATCAGAGTCAGGCTCTCAGACGTAAGTCCCGGCTTCATCACGTCACACACACACACGCAGACAAACGCTCAAAATAATGAGGCAGAGCTGAAACAGACAACGGACAAACTACGCACTTTATCCAACAGTATTTGTAGAATTATTTAGCTTAGGTTAAACAGTGACAGGAAATAATTCAGACGTAAGAAAGGTATTACTTTTGTTTAAAATTATTTTCTAATCAATAATGAGCGAAACGATCAGAAATCCACATGGATCCCAGTGTTATATTTGTCACTTGTTTTGTTTCTCATCTTTGCAAAAATTGAAAGAGCTGCCGAACAATGCAATACTCAGATTTAACCACCAGGGGTCTCCCTCCTCCCTGAGATCTCCTGCTGGATTTATACTTAAGCGACCTTTAAAAAAACAAAACTGTTGACATTAAGTGATCAAGCGCTAAATCCTCCATGCTGAGAGGCTGGCGGGATTCCTGCGGAGGATTGAGCAGCAGGGGTCGCTGCACGCGTTCATTCATTAATGCGCTTAAGCCGCAGTGTGACCTAATGAGCTGCGTCTGTAACTGAGCCCTGCGTCGGTGCGAAGATAAGACCGTGCGGGGTTAGTCTCCTCCGGGGTTTATGACGTCATTCAGTCGTTAGACTACGTCATAAATGAGATGCTTGGGTCAATATGTGGACACTGAGTCTTCAGTCCTGACTGTTGTTTATGAGGAGGAGGCCGAGTGATGTGATTGGTCAGAATGTTGCACCATGTTCCTGCAAAGATGCAACAGAAAAAATATGCAAATGAATAATAAATAATCCACTCGGATTCAGCAGAGCTCCAGTGTTTGTACTAGGGATTACAGGTTTAATCTGATTAGTTACAGGACGATCACGATTAGGTTTTTTTTTTTTATCCTTTCATTAAAAAAGAAAAACATTAAACCAAGGTCAGAACGGCCTGAGTGAAATCCGTGACAACAGAAATGTCATCAAATCACAACGGTGGACGACAGAGCTGAAAGAAATTGGTCCAGAAAATGAGAGTTTGAAGAAGAGACATTTATCCGGAGCTCCTTCTGACGATAATGCTGTTCTTTGAAAGCCTTTGAAGGAGAATCGATGAGTTTTTTACAGATGGAATGTCCAGGTCCTAACAGTCCTAACGCTCCTGGAGACTGAAAACTCCTTAACGGGATTCTCCTCTCCTTATTGAACCCCGTCTGAAGTGGCTCGGCTGTTTCACCTTGTCTCATTTGTCCACCTTCAAGTGTGAGCTGGCTGCCTCACCTCCTCCTCCTTCCTCCGTCTCCCTGTCTCTCATCCCGAACAAAGTCGTGTGTCCGCTGCATTATTTATACCAGTCAGACGCAGAGTTAGTTTCACTTCAATCCTCCTGATCCGCTTCAGCTTCTAAGGTGACCTCGCGAGTTAAGAGAGCGACTGACGACCTTGCAGTGTCCTTTCCTTTTGAGATGCTCCAATGTGGAACCGTCTGGTTCTGTCGCTTACTGTAATAAATTGTAACATATTCTTTTAATAAATTGATTTATTGATGCAAAACGTTTAGTGTCTTTTATTTTACTGGGTTAAAAAGCAGAAACGTTGAGAGAAAAATGAATAACAAAGTCATGGAAACACTTCTGTAACCGAGGAAAGAGCAGCGGTCTCCATGAGTGTTACCCAAATCTCACACTGCACCCCACTGGGAGCAGTGTTGGGACTGACGCGTTACTTGTAACGCCGTTAAGTAACGAAACTACCTTTCTTGGTAACTAATAATGTAACCCATTCAGTAACGCCGTTACATTGTTACTGCGATGTAAAGGGTCTCGTTACTCGTTACTATCTGTGGTCCAAATGGACGGTTTCTCCCGTCCACGTAGAGAGGACTGTGTGGAGGCGGAGCCTGTCTGCTGCCTGTCAGTCATGAGTGAAAGACGGCCGTCAACACCAACTGAACCCATGTGTTGAAAAGGAGCGATGATTGGTTGACATAGGTTAACGTTTCAGGCTAAGCCAATCAGAAAGAGACCTGGTCAGGTCTTCTTGCCTTATAGGGAAATAAACAGTCTGACAAACGCACAAGCACACGCGGGCGACGCGGTACAGAAGTGCACACCCACAAGCAAGATGAAGCAAGTGTCAAGTTGAGGTTACGATAAAGATGTCTGTCAAAATGTCTAAACATCTATTTTGTTTTTATTGTTCCACTACATTTCATTATGATAGTTGATACAGAACACAACACTAAACT
>JAFBJS010007544.1:19903-41303 GCA_016785265.1 Paraplagusia blochii | reverse complement strand
AGGTAGGAGACAAAGAGGAGATTGATGGATGCGGTGAGGGAGGACATGGAGGTAGTTGGAGTCAGAGTAGAAGATACAGAGGACAGAGGGAGATAGAGAAGGTTGACTCGCTGTGGCAACACCTGAAAAAGGGACAAGGACTTTTTGAAGAAACCTCTTCAAATGGATGAGAGGTGAAATGTCCTCAAGAAATCAACTATGTCCGGTTGCGTTCATAGAAACTTTTTCAGTTTCCTCTTTCCTCTTTTCTTCTGGTGCTTCAACATAAACATTTTCGATATCAATATCTTGTTTGTCATCAAATTGTTTCTTAAATAAATTCTGAAAAAATGACTTTTTTCTTTAAGAAGATCTTTATATTTTTGCACGATCCAGTGTCAACTCCAGTATTTCTTCCCCTCAATTATCGGATTCACCTCTGCTGTGGTTCTGTTTGTGCGTCTGTGTCTGTGTCTGTGTCTGTGTCTGTGGTTCTTCAGCAGTAGCTGTGGATCTGGAACAGTTTCCTCCTACACTGCAGCAACATGCACCAGAGTCTCCTCTCTCCTCTGTCCTCTCTCCTCTGTCCTCTGTCCTCTCTCCTCTCTCCTCTTTAAGGTCAACAAACACCCAAAGATGTAAAAAGGAAAAAATATTTCTCCCAAAACGAGATCATCAGCGTTCCTTTTACTCAACCTGTGGTTCCTTGTACACGAGTAGGAGCAGACGCTGCTGCAGGAGCTGCAGATCAGGACGCCGAGGAGACACTGTGCTGGTCACTGCATCAGGTCTGCAGCAGGGTCATTACACCACTTCACCACAGACCTCCTTTAAAACCGTCGCAGTCTCACATTGCGGCGAACCCCTGGAAACCAGAGGGACGTACATTCTGTCCAACCCACTCTCCTGTTGACGGTGCGATCAGATCCACAGCTCTGCACAGGATGTGACACACCGGGGGCCGGTGGGCGAGTGAGATCCTGGAGGAGGAGGTGGAGGAGGAGCAGGAGGTGGAGGGGAGCTGTATCTCAGATTTATCACCTGTGCTGTATTGCATCTCTCAGCAGCCGAGGACAGAAGGAGCTCAGTGTGACATTTAAATGCATAATGAGTGTCTCCAGCGGCGAGCAGCTTCACCGGCAGAAGACAAAAGCAAATGTGGAGACAGAGACGAGGTTGGAAGTCATGACGAGACAGCAGTTAGACAAAACTTTCTCAGTGAAGGGACAGTGGTGTTGGTCCAACTGCATCTCCAGTCATCTGTGAATAAAATAGGATTCAGCTCCTCTCCTTCCTCCTCCTCCTTCTCCTCCTCCTCCTTCTCCACCTCCTCCTTCGTAGACATTAATAACCATTTCAAAAACTATATCATCCAGTTTGGGCTTCTCAGCATATTTTCCTCAAACTCTGCATCCATCCTGGTGTTTTTCCCCCGTCTCACCTCCTTGTCTCTAATCCATCAGGGTTTTTCATTTTCTCCACCTACCTTCTCCGTCTGCCTGCTTTTCTTTTTTAACTTTGAGGCAGAAGCAGTGGATACAACATTTGAAGCATGTCTGGTGAGTTAAAAAAAAAAAAAAACAAGACAAGACGATATATTTCCTGTGCGTCTCTTATCCAGTCAGAACACCCACACACCTCCTCGCCAGGGAGGAGAGGCAAACAAGGGGAAGAAAGACCAGCGAGGCTCCATGGTAACCACACATCCTGGAAAATCTGGACAATGACGGCAACAAATGGGACACAAGGAAAACAAGCAAAAAATTCAAATGTCCTTTAAGATTATGTCCACTTCCTGCCCACAGTACATCAGTTCCTGGACATAATTAAACGTGTCTTTTGGAACTACCCATGTGACGCCAATCAACCAATCAAATTTGTAAATGACAACATTGTTAGTTTTGTCGATTTTTTTTTTTTACGCCAACTTACGCCACCGTCTGCATTGGATCTTAAAATTTGCGTCAGGAGCAGAAAAGTGGAGCAAACATGTAAATTTAGACAAAAGACAAATAAGAGTCAATGATAAAACGTTGAATGCTTAAATTTTTTTTTACCTTTTGTTCGCCATCTATTGGGAAAATTGGGCTATTGCAGGGCAAAGATAGAAGTAATAGTTATTGTAGAGTTTACTAAAATTACTTGACGAATGTTTGACAGGCCTGATTATAAAGGTGAATGGGCCACATCTGGCCCCCGGGCCATAGTTTTCCCGTGCCTGAAAAATGAAGATGTCTCTAAGCATCAGGGTAGGACAGTATTTTTATCTGCGTGGAGTTTTTTTTCATATTGTTAATCACAATAACTTTAGTTTTTTTGTTCTCATCTCCATCCAGCTTCATCTGCTTATCTGTTACCAGGTGTCAGGGGCTGCAGTCTCCACAACCACCACCCAAATCACACTGGGTGGTGGGCAGACCTGAAGTCTATGTTAAGGAGGAGTTCCAGTCTTGACAGGGTAGGTCAGTAACCACTCAGAGTAACAGTAGTTAATAAGCAATAAGTGATAATAAGTAATGTTTTTATTTTTTAATGAGTTTTCTTTGTTTATCAGAGTGATTTTTCATAGCGTCATTAACCCACAGTTAATTCTTTGCAGTGAATAAAATAAAATAAAAACCTTTTACTTCATCACACACTTGGAATAACTTTATTCCTAGAAGCCTGGCAGGGATTTCTCTGGGAAAACTTCATAAACTGACAAGATACTGAGGATAAAACTCCACACTGTGTTGAAACATCTTCAGACTGAAGGTACGTTGGACTGAAGCCTCCAACAGAGTCATTTCCATGATGGGTTCATTATGTGCTTGGAAAATAAATGTTAGAGAAGAAATCGTCGAGCAGGTCAACACTTTCATTTCATTTCAAAATATTTTTTTATTTCTTGTGTGGAGTTTTTTTTTTTTAAAGAAAGACTTGAGCTGCAAATGTTTTATTTTGTACAACAAATTTAACATTTTTTTTATTATTTTGGACAGAATAGGAGAGAATTTTAGAAAATAAGACAAATATTCAGCAACGGATTTATGAACAAGTGAATCTTCTCATTGCTTTTTCAGTCCTTTTTTTTAATATTTTTTAGTCTTTTGAAATTTGTCACTTAAAAAAAAACTGTAGATTAAACGTAATCAACATATGGGGTGGGGACCAATGCTGGGCCCTGCGTATTTTGGTATTGGGTCACAGAGAAAATGTTAATACAATTAATAAAATAAAGATTAAAAATAAATAAAGATTAAAATTAATTAATAAAAAAAAAAATTACACTATTTAAAACAGTTCAAATGATTCTCGATTCTTCAGGCTGAGTTATATTTTCTGTTATAAATATCTGTTTAATTCCAGTCGTACCATTTTATTTCATCACCTGAAACTTTTCTGGTCTGGGGAAAAAAAAAATCACACCAGTCCATGAAACCAGAGACTTGGGATTTCAGTCCTTGTGAGACAATACGCAGAAAGTGTCTCGGATTTTCTATCTCCTGAGATCATTTCAGAAGTTCACCGAAGATAAACTTCACAGAGAAAAAGAATTTCATCTAGTAAAAATGTCAAGGCTCCCATATTTTCATGCAGGTCTTCAGTGGAATTTTTTGTGTTGCATGTCAAAAACATTACAAATATACTTTATGACTTTACTAAAACTATTTAATGCTCATTCTCCAAAGTTTTTTTTTTTTTGCAATCCAACAAAGATTTAGACACAGAGCAGACCTGAAAACTTGCAAAATGTTAGACAGTCTGAATAAGAACAGTAGAAATATAGTGGACACACTCTGGTGTCCTCCAGAACTCCTTGTGCTTCCAGCAGATCATTACCGAGCATGTTGTCAAACCCAGTTTCTTCTCCTCCTCTCAGAGGAAGTCTTTGGATAAAGCTTCACCAAAGTTGGGTGCAGCCATCAGAATGGCGATGGTGCAGATGATGTTGAAGACGCTGAACCCCACCAGACACAGGCGATCGATGACGGCGGCGGCGAACTGCCACTGCTCCGACAAACTCAGCTGCCTGTCCTGCTCACGCACTCGTTCAACCAAGAACTGCACCTCCACCAGGAGAGCCTGCAGCTGGTTGTCCACCGCCGTCGCTGGAGTCGAGCCGCCATTGGTCAGCGCGGCAGCTGGTCTCATGACTCCGGCGCCGCCCTCTTCGGAGCCGCAGGTTGTTGATGGATCTGGATCTGGGGACAGTTCCTGGGGAGATCGTCCAAACTTTGAGGGTTGGATGTGGTGCAGTTCAGGTGCGTTGTCGTCTCCCTCATCTCCCCCGTTTGTCCCTCCCTCTCCTACATCCCCCAGGATGTTTCTCCCCCGACTCAAGGTTCTACTCCGTTGAAATGGTTCCACCTCCACATTTGTCTGGATGATGTGAAACCCCATGTAGGGTAGATGACCGTTCACTTGGGAGTGTGGGTTACTGCCGGGATCTCTGTGGCTGGGATTAGGGATTAGGATTGCCTGGGAATTGGGCCTGTGACGTGCTACGTGAGGAAGAGTGTGGCTGAACTGAGCAAAGTTGGTCTGCAGGGAGCTGAGGCTGGGGGGCAGAATGGACGGCTGTGGGGTAGTGATGGTGGTGGTGGTGTTGGTGGTGGCGGGAGAGGACAGGGTCTTGGTGTGAGAGTCAGTCTGGTTGTCTGGAAGGTGAGAATCATCTGCCTCTCCTGGATGCTTCATCCGCAGAAACCAAGGAACCCACTGCAGCAGAACCAGGTGAACCTGACAAGGAGATGGATGGGAGGATTTTTTCCGGTAAACAATTTGTTGTTATTTTTTACTTTCAACCACAGCAATAAAAAGGTTCTCAAAACTGATTCCTGCCGTATTCCCAACCCTACCCTGACCCATAAGTCTCAATCTTACCTTTACTGTTGTTGTAAAAGTCGGGAGTGGCATAAAAGTACTTGATGATTGTGTTACCCTCAATTCTATATAAAGAGGAACTTTTAACTGAGGAACTTTTACATTATCATGGTGGCAGTGGTGACCTAGTGGTTAAGGAAGCACACTTAGGTCCGCAAGGTCCCCGGTTTGAATCCCCCTACCGCCAAGTTACTACTGAGGTGCACTGAGCATGGTATCATGCCCAGACACTGCTCCCTGGGCGCCTGTGGTGTGAATCACAATGACAAAAAAGGAGTTTAATCTTTCTTTAATCACCCAAATGTACTTTTATGCCACTCCTGACTTTGTCACATGATCCTTATGTCGTCTCTTTAATCTCCTGGCGCCTCTCAGGACGTAAAAATCTGCGTTATCCAAATACCACCCCTGCTACAACCCCTTTTAGCACGTAATCACGGTGCTGCTGACGAATCTGCTCCTCTTACTTTAGCCTAGAACGTTGGTGTTTTACGGTATGGATGCTAAACTTTAGAACTCTGCACTGACTGCAGCTGCAAATCAAATTGATTTTTTCACTACTCCCCCATTTAACAGCCACTCACCCGTCCTCCAGGGTGGTGTTAAACACCCTGGTGAGCAGGTCTTCTGCCCATTCTTCTGTGTCTCCTCACTGTCAAGTCTAAACATGTTGACCGTGACTCACCCAGTGTGGCATCGGTCCACTGTTGGACTTGTGATGATGGAACTGCAGGACAATCACTGTAGCTACCACGGACATCCCTACAATCACCATGGTGCTGGCAAAGTACTGACCTGTAGAAGAAGACGTTTGACATGAAAATATTACATGAAGGGACATATTACACAGTAGGACTGGGTATTGATTCAATTTTTCTAAATCGATTCGATTCAATTCACAATGGTTCGATTCGATTCAATTCACGATTCGCTTCGGTTTTCGATTCAGTTTTTGTCATATCAAATATAGTTCAGTACCAACGTTATTCTCAGAAGAATCAAAGCTAAAATTGAAACTTATTCCATTTGCTAATAAAAAATGTAATTTTTACATTTATTTCCATCACAAATTTACTCATTGCAGTCATATTAATCCATCATGTATTTTTTATTTAACATGAATTGACCCAAAATTACAAGGCGGACTCTAGTTTTAGATTTTAGTTCCATATTGTTTTTACATTTGTTTTACGTGCGAGTGTGTTACACTCACACGTAACCACGTAAATACGTAATCACCTGTGGTGCATGAGCTCAAGTAAAGTTGTTGGGAAAAGAAGGAAAATAAAGATTGATTTTTGGATTTATGAATCGATATCGTCCTATTAACAAAAAAATCGGTTAAAATTGATTAATCGATTTTTTTAACCCAGCCCTATTACACAGTAACTGACCTATGAGCGGCACAGAGTCTGACGTAGCCGGCATTATCTCAGCAACCATCAGCATGAAGACGGTCAAAGACAGCAGCACCGTGATGCCTGCAACAAAAACAAGGAAGGAAACAAGAAGAAGAAGAAGAAGACGTCGTCAACCTGTGTGTTTGATATTCCACATCGGGCTTCTCTCCAACATCAGTTGTCCTTGACAGACTCCTACAGCACTTTTTTAATTTCACTCAGCCACAGTTGCCAAGTCAGCCAGTTTTTTCTGGCTTGATTTTCTCTAAACTGGCAGGAAAAACTGACACCTTTGGGTTTTTGTTGGTTTGGTGTTGGATTTTTTTTGACGTTACTCCTGTATTTATTGTTTCAGGGTCCAGCGTCAAACACTAGGAAGACAGAGCCCTGTGTGACCAACCAGACTGCTCCTCTGCTTGGCTAGCTGTTTCTGGATGCTAGAGATGATATTCAAAATAAAAGCCCTTCCAGATGATGGGTGAGTCACCCGTTTCGGTAGCGCTGAATCACATGTTCGTCGCTTTCCTCCACCCTTCCTGTCTTCCTACACTCAATCTAATTAATCCGCACATAGAATAAGTACGGATTATATTTTTAAGGCCAGGTCGTTAACTATATCTATTTTTATTTGCAGTCGCTAACCCTGTCATCTATATTTTACTGTAACTATTTCAATTCAGTGGGCGACGTTCAATAGGAACTTTTTACCGATATTTGATATGCTCAATATTTTCCAAATACTTAATTTCTGGTTTCTGATAAATAAAATGAGCTGCAATGGCGCCATCTAGTGACATTTTCTTTAACATACAGCTGTTTAAGGGCAAATCCTAAGACTTGCTTTATCAGGGTTTGTTTAAAATTGGAGGAATAAAAACAATACGATCCTTATAGATATTACATCATTTTGCCTTCCGTCGTTGCGATTATGCTTCATAGATAATATCAGCCGACTAATATTATCGAAGATCCTTAATCTTGGCCTGACAACAGATTGATTTTTTTTTTTGGTTTGTCTCATCTACTGTCTCTTCTGTCAGACAACCTGTCTTTTCTCCTCACCCAGGCTGATCTTCTCCCCCGAGTTGGCAGGCAGCAGGAAAACCAGTAAGGTCATGGAAGAGAGGAGCACACATGGGATGAGGAGATTGAGGGCATAATACAAGGTCCTCCTTCGTAAGGTCACCACGAACGTAACGTCAGGGTAAGGCTCAGCGCAGCAGTCGTAGAAAACCTCATGACGATCACCGGGCACCTCTGTGTGGACGAGACAGACAAACCAAAATGGTGAGGAAAAAATAAACTCCCAAGACTTGGTGTGAGCTAAAGTAACCTACTTACCAAGTAGGTCCCACTCTCCATTCCGCATGTATCCTGACACGTCAGCCTCCTTCATCTGGAGGTCCAGGAGCCAACCATCAAATGTCCAGGAACCAAATTTCATCTCACATCGTTGGATGTCGAATGGGAACCACCTGACATCCACGTTACACGTGCTGACGAAGATTCCTTAGTGAAAACATGGGGTAAAAAGTCAGTTAAAAGGAATTACGTACAGTAAACATGTCCTTTATGAACGATATAAAAGTTATATTTTCTGCCTGATAAATAAAAGTAAAGATAATAAAGTAATCTGTTTAGTTAAATGTAACCCTGATATAGCCGCAGAAATTGAAGAAAGACAAGCACAAATCCCTAGTTTTCCCCAAATCTAGAGATTTCTGATATTAACTTTTCTCCATGTTTGATTTTGACTAATCATTTACATAATACATTGGTACAGATATCGACCGATGCCAATATTGTGCTGTTTGTCCGTGACACTGTGGTAAACATTTCGGAACGCTATGTCTGATTCTAGTAAATTTGGCAAAACCCAGGTTTTATGTTATCGGACTTTTGTTATCGGAGGAAAAACCAATATGGATCTTACCGTTTATGTGCTTATGCTAATATTATATCACTACTCAAAACCTTCGGTCCTCATAGCAATCTGCTGCCACCTAGTGGATGAGTTCTTGGTTCACTTTCATGAACTGATAATTAATAATGGTTCATGAAAATAACTCAATTTATATTTAAAATAAAAAAAATAGTTTTGTAGAACAGGTGGCAGTGGTGGCTCAGTGGTTATGGAAGCAGACTTTGGTTTGCAAGGCTTCAGGTTTGAATCCACCAGCTGCCAAGTTGCTACTGAGCCACTGTTCTGAGCATAGCACCGAACCACATAAACTTTTGCGGGCTAACCAGTTTACCACGTAGTCATTAACAGTGTTACTTTAAAAAAGTAACTTATTACTTTACTAGTTACTGCTCTGAAAAGTAATTAGTTACATTACTAGTTACTAAATTATAAAAGTAACTAAAAACTAATTACTTTATTTTACTTTACTTTAAAAGCACATTAAAAAAGTTTAGTGTTTTGTTCTGTTTCAACTATCATAATGAAATGTAGTGGAACAATAAAAACAAAATAGATGTTTAGACATTTTGACAGACATCTTTATCGTAACCTCAACTTGACACTTGTCATCGTCTTGCTTGTGGGTGTGTGCTGCTGTACCACGTTGCGTGTGTGTGTGAGAGACTGTTTATTTCCCTATAAGGCAGGAAGGCCCGCCCAGGTCTCTTTCTGATTGGCCTTGCACGAAACGTTTACCTATGTCAACCAATCATTGCTCCTTTTCAACGCATGGGTTCAGTTAGTGTGGACGGCCGTCTTTCACTCATGACTGACAGGCAGCAGACACGCCCCACTGACACACAGTCCTCTCGCCGTGGACGGGAGAAACCGTCCATTTGGACCACAGATAGTAACAAGTAACGAGCCCCTTTACACCACAGTAACAATAACGACTTTACTGGATGGGAAAAGTAAACGTTATGTTATTAGTTACAGAGAAAAGTAGTTTTGTTACGTAACAGCACTACAAGTAACTCACCTGGAGGTAGATATTCACAGAAGCCACTGGAATTGACCAGAACATAGGTCTTAAAAGTGGCATCAAACTTATCGTGGGCGCTGGAAACAAAGAAAAAAACCCAAAACAATAAAATACTAAGGACGATGACTGAGTTCTGCTCATAACAGTTCCTTCTGTAGAACAACATGAAGCTCACCTGTTGTACAGCAGTATGTCTGGGGTCCAGACCTGGTCTGGGGTGAAACGCAGGTTCTTAACTCCAGGATAATCTGATTGGTTCCACTGCAGGTAGTGGTCGTACCACTGCTGGAAGAACCCAAACACATGATTGGTTCAACACGTAGGTGAAAATCCCACAGACAAAGACACAAAGACAGTTTTATCAAAGTCAGTGTGTTTTGTTTTCCCACGTTTATTGTTTCTAGAAGTCTTTTTTTCCATCTGTTGACTTTTATACCTTTTAAAAGCTTTTTTGAATGTTGTTGAAGAATGGGGCGGGGACTTTATTGATTCATAAATCGACTATAAATCCCAAAAGACAATGCAGCTCATCTGGCCCGGTGCAGAATGACAGGCAGGTCAAAAAGATGGTTTTCATCACGCAGATCAATACGACATTATCCGAGTTTTTTTCATCACACTCACCATCTGCAGCCAAGCGTTGGTGGTGAGGATCTGGTTCTTTTCATCCTTGAAAAGCACAAAAACAAAAACCAGAGGTTTAATTATTCAAGGAGAGGCTGCCGGGTTTGAGCTTTAAGAGAATATTCCCAGGGCTGTATGTAAACATGTGTCCACGGATCATTAAAATTCACCCTCGGCTGCAGCAGCTTCGGAAATCTGGGAATGTAGTGACAGTTGGTGCGAAGTTCTGCCTCCACTTTTACAGCAGCTCGAAAAAAACAAACACCGTGGCACGAAAACACATGCAGGAATACATTAACCTTAACGGGAAGTTATTTGATTTGACTTTTCACGCTGGTGAAACTCACTGTTTTTGTTCCTATTTTTAAAAAAAGTTAATATAATGCAGATATATGCGAGCATGTTTTTTGTGTAATCAATACACTGACTCTCAAAGTAGGGCTGGGCCCCCCCAGGAGGCACAGAGCAATGCATAGAATGTAAATTCAGAACAAGCAAAGCAAAGGCATTCAATCTTTATTTTTTGTCTGTGCCACACAATTGCTGATTAGTTTCTAGCATAGCAGCTTTGCAAAAATTCCAGATTTGAAACTATCTGTAATTTTTGTGGTAGTTCAGACCATGACTGTGTTCTGATTCAAAGCAGAAAAAAGATTTACATATATTTTACAATATTCATTCATTCATCTTTAGCTGCTTGTTCGTTGCCAGGGGCAGCTGGCTCCACCCAAATCACATTGCACCACATTGTGAACCTGGCAACTGGAGGATTCGGACCTGAAACCTCGTGGACTCAAGTCGGCTTCTTTAACCGCTAACCACCACGGCGACTATTTCAGAATATATGTTTTGAAAATGTATGAAAAAAGTAATTTATTACTTTGTTACTTGTACTTAGTAACATTTAAAAAAAACTATAAATAACGTTTTGACTTGTTTAGTGATGTTGATTAATGATTAATTAATGCCAGTTAATCACAATTAATTGTTATTAATCCACAGAAACCTTGTGAATACAATGAAAAAAATCTATTCAAAACCCCAATCCAGGTGTGTCCACCTTTTTTTGTCTTTTGCGCTATTTTTCAAATGACCAAGATTTAAATCTCTGATTATATTTACTTTTATAAACTGTATATCTTACTCTCTACATTGACATATAACATGTGTTTTACTGTCTGACTCAATGTTTACAGTATTCCCAATTTAGCCCAGTGATTAGCATCTATTAGCCCAGTGATTAGCATCTATTAGCTCAGTGATTAGCATCTATTAGCTCAATGATTAGCGTCTATTAGCTCAATGATTAGCGTCTATTAGATGTTATTTAGAAAGAGAGAGAAAGAGAATCACATCTCTAGTTTTTATTACGATTATTTTTTATGTTATTGCTCAGGATCTACCAGCACTCCTTTGGAGATCTACTGGTAGATCCAGATCTACCTATTGGGCATCCCTGCCATAATCAGATCCAAGATGGCGGTACCTACAGACTCAGTGGCTCGAGGTTCCGTGCCTGTTTGCACCTTTTTGTGTTCCTCAAGTCTTTCCAGAACTTTATTTCATACTTTCATGGCAAAACAACTCCGTCTACAGCCACCAGGAACTGATAAATATTGGTTTCCAGGCAAAACCTCAGGCAATAACCAGCTCAAACCTCCGCACCCCCCACTGTAGACTGACAATAGTCTTACCACGTCCATGACCTGCATCAGAGTGAAGGAGAACTGGACGGTCAGGGTCTGGGAGTCGTTGGCCACCGGCCTCTCCATGGGATTGTAGTCCCTCAGCAGCTCCCTGAGCAGGAAGCGCTGGTGAGGTCCCTGCACTGACACTGCAGGGAGGGACAGATTGGAGAGAAAGTAGCGAAATAATAGTTAAATCAAGCTGATGGACAGAAGTCTGAATCTAACAGTAGGAGAGAAAGGTTGGACCAGAGGTGTCCACTCTTTTTTATTTTTATCTCAATTACTAGGGATCACTGACTTTGTGATCCACTAGTCCAGGCCATAGGCACGAGTGGGCCTGGACCCGCCCACTTGTCAGTCAGGCCCGCCCCATCCAATGAGAGGGCTGACCATGTCATAACGAGGAATGATGTTCATTATCAAACTTAGGCTATAACAGGGGCGTAGCCAGAACCCATAAAATGAGTGGGCCCTGAAAAAAATCAGCGGGGCCCAAACCCAAAGTATTTTATGGGTTCTGGCTACGCCCCTGGTCCAGGCATGGACAAACCTTATGACTCCTGGGCCACAATTGGTCCTAAAACTAGACATAGTGGGCGGGTCAGGTACAGATAGATGCAGCGTTCATGTGAATTCAATTAAATGACATGGAAAAGAGGCTAAATTGTTGAAATCCTTTAACCCTTTTCTTCGCCACCTACAGGAAGAACATGGCCATTGCAAGAAGGAGGCAGAAGAATAATCAAAATATAAACCAATGACATCATTTGGACTAGTTTGTTGGACCAGATTACAAAGCCCTGTGGACTTCATCAGGCCCAGGGTCTTAGTTTGACCATAAAGGCGTAGAGAGACGACCAGGGGTGGAGGGGTGAGGACATGGAAATTGAAAGGGAGGAAAAGTGCTCTCATCCTAATCAATTACTCCCCTGATTGATCACCATCTTGCAGTCGTTCCCTCGCCGTTGTAAAAGTGTCGACTTCCTTCCATGAAAGAAATAGTGCAGCCATTAACCACTGCATCACCAGACGGACGGACACAGCACTCACCGCGATGAGAGTGGACGACTTCTACGGTCCGTACACTTGACCGAGAACTGTGTGTTTGGGTCACGCAAGAGCGCCACCTGTGGGGACTCTTTACAGCCATGTCATGGGGAACTATGTTTTTGAAGTGCCCTCCTCCAAGGTGAAGTAAAACCTCAAAGATAATGGGTTTGAGATCCCTGGATTACAGCTACTCACCAAGTGAGAGGGTGTATTAGAGATTGGATTAAGGATTAAGGGCTTTAGGTCAGGTAATCTTGGATATAGATTAAGGAGTTTGTCTGTTTGTGATAGAGGAGTGTATAATACTTACGTGAACTGTATGTAATCTAGGTATACAGTACCGTACTGTCCATGGAGTTATATTTCCATGTGGACCTTGCAGGTCCTGACTGAGCTGACTTAACTCAAGTGTCATGAGATTAAATGGTAAAATAAGATTGAGATTAGACAAGTATTTGTAATAAATAATATATGCATGTATGCAGTGTATGATGGGATGCAAAGTACTCTCAATGCACAAAAACATGCATTAACTAATCCATCCACCCATCTATCGATCCCTCATTCATCCATCCGTCCATCCAATTCCATTAATTAATCCATCCACCCATCTATCAATCTGTCATTCATCCATCCATCAATGCATACATCAATCAGTCCATTCACTCATTCATACATCCATTGTTACTTCAATCCATCCATCCATTCATCCATCCATTCATTCATCCATCCATCTTTTGATCCCTCATTCATCCATGTATCCATCCATCCATGTTTTAATCCATTCATTCATCCATCCATCCATCAATTCATCATTTAACCATGGGTCCATCCATCTATGAATCTGTCATTTATCCACCCACCCATCCAATAATCCTTTAATTCATCCATCAATGCATACATTAATCAATACATTCACTCATTCATACATCCATCGTTCCTTCAATCCATCCATCCATCATCTTTTGATCCCTCATTAATCCATCCATCCATCCATGTATCAATCCATTTATTCATCCATCCATCCATCCATCCATGTATCAATCCATTCATTCATTCATCCATCCATCCCTCAATTCATCATTTAACCATTCATCCATCCATCTATGAATCTGTCATTCATCCATCCACCCATCCAATAATCCATTAACACATCCATCTATCAATCCGTCATTCATCCATCAATCAATGCATACATCATTCAATACATTCACTCATTCATACATCCATCATTCCTTTAATCCATCAATCAATCATTCGTCCATCTGTCCATCCGATAATTAATCCATTCAACCATCAACCATCATATCCATTTATCAATCCATTCATTCATCCATCTATCCATCCATCCACCATTTATCCATTCATCCATCCATCCATCTATGAATGTGTCATTCATCCATCCACACATCCATCCATTTACCAATCCATTCATTCTTTGATCCATCCATTCATCCATTCATTCATCAATCCATTCGTTCATCCATCATTCATCCATCAATTCACCCATCCATCCATTCATGTATTCATCCATTCTAATCTACAGTAAACATGACTTCCTTCTTACTGTTGGCTGCTCATCATATTTTCCTTAGTTTTGCTGCAGAGACATGCCTCAGACATCCATCCGTCCACTGTTTAACTGAGACAACGTCTCCACAGAGGACAGGGAGCTGACGGCCAGAGACGCTGAAAAGCGGCGTACATTTCCAAAACACACACTTGTTCAAGCGCAGCCCAAATGAAAGTCACTCACCCTGAAGAAGAGTCATGTGCATCAACAGCCACAGAGCCACAGCCTGCCACATGCTGCCGTCATTGGACTCAGCCGAGGAGCAAAGTGCATGGAATTAAAAGAGGATAAAGACTGACGGAGCAGAAGGGAGAGAGACAGGAGGAGGCAAGTCAGTGTGGAGTGGAGGGAAGAGGAGAGGAGCAGTGGAAGAAGTAAGTGAAGAGACGAGTGACGAACGGAGCGTAGAATTGAGGGGAAAGAGGGAGCAAGATGGAGCAGGGGAGGTGTAGTGGGTGAGAAAGGCTGTTAGCTGAATATTCCCCTGAAGAGAGAGGGATAATGTGTGTGTTTGAATCATCCAGGCGTACACTACACTGAGCCACAGCCTCAACTGGGCTTTTCTGCTTCCCATCTGATAATTGGGCAATAATCCTGAATCACTGCAGTGTACTGACATTTTATTTTATATTCATAAATATATTTCCCAAGGACATCATTAATGTATTTGTCAAAACATATAAAACGAAATATTTTCATTAATTTAATAATATGGTTAATTTATAAAAAACCCTCAGGTGGTAAAGGTAAGTTAAAAGTTTTTTTTTTAATTATTCTAGTACATCTAATTCATGGAGTTGACAGCCAGCCCCAAAGCTGCTCCAACAACAACACACAGCTGATATCGATACAGTACATCCACAGAGAAACGCTGACACCTGCAGGATATGTTGTCAAAGTGCAAAATCAAATCGCTTTCCATTTGCTGAACTGCGGTGTTTTCCTCGTTACTGGTAAAAAAAAAAAAAAGAAATAAAAGGAAATATATAAAGAAGCTGGTAGTTTAATTATATTTATTTATAAATTTGCATACTCTACTATATGCAATAATATACTCTGCGGTATAAATTCAACTTGCAAGTTAATACGGTTATGATGTTTACAATTTGTTGTACATATTTTTGGAGCAAAAAAGCCTATGTGTAGGCTTTTTTAGATGTTATTTTTCTACACAAATCGATTAATTCGGGCTATTAGTTTGAAGATTACTATTTGTATTGGTCAACTAAAGGGCATATATAGATCACTTTGAATAAATATGGCTTCAACATTTCTTGTTTTTGTTTTTAAAGCTATAAAAATATACATGAAACGCGTTAAACTCTATAGAATTAAGTACCAAAAAGTTTTAAGAGGTTGAAATTTTATACAAACCTCTCAGACTGATGGATTTTTTTCGTTTTATTCCAACTATTCTGTGTTATTTGACATGTCAGCCTCAACCTGTGGGCTGGACTATTGAAACCTTGCCGGTGTTTGCGTCATTCACATGCGACATGTTTGTGTTTTCACGAGTCGCGTGGATGTGACGTCACGACTACCGATCCTTTCACACTGTTGCCGCATTTAAAACATCCAACCACGACTGGGACAAACGAAGCCAAATCACTGCGAAGGTAAGGTAATATCGCGGGGGTTTAGTTATATGTATACTTAATCTAATGTACCTGGTTGGAATGTATTTTTGTTTTAATTCAGAAGACGTTTATGTTGCTGTTTTGTGCGGCGAAGGTGAAGGAAATGCTGCAACTGTGCGGAGCTATTAGCTAACATTAGCGCCTCCGTATCTCTGGCGTTTAAAGTCCAAACACGACTGTTCTGGGTTTTTGGTCCTGGAAATGTATAGAATACAACCTGCACTTTCGGATATATTTAATGGACAATATTCGGGTTAAACAGTAACGTTAAAATATCTCTTTCTTCCCGAGTCCTAGCGTTAACATTTCATTTTAAATCAATATTAATTAACAATCATTTATTGATATGTCGTAAAATGTCATAAAATTCACCTGTCGTTCCGGAATAACACAGTATTTCGAGGTTTTTACTGGCATTCGTTATGTGAAAACAATGATGTTCGGGACTTTGAACATAACATAACGGACAGTTCGCATAGATAAGATCGTTTTTACTTTTTACTTAAAATAAGAAGGTATTGGTCATTTCAATTCGATTTTATAGTGGTTTATGTTTATACAGTTGGGCATAGTTTACATTTCTATCTGAAAACTCAAGCGGCAGTGACAGCGCGATACAAATATGTATTTATTTTCTTAGCGTTTTATTTAGTTCTCAAAACACTCCTAAAGCGTATCTGAATAATATTATCGTCATTAATAAAATAATTGTTCCGATGTGTTTTTGGTAGAAAAAAAATTAAGATTTGTCTGGACAATACCCTCGTTGCGTGGTTGTTTCATCAGTTTGTTGGCAAAGCCACAGCAAAGGCATCATCGTAGCCTTGGTGACTGTTGCTGTTATAGAAGAAAATAGCTTTTCTTCACTTGGATCCACACTGAACGTTTTCTATGATTTAAAAACAATAATTAGCAGTGTTTATGAACATGACATCGTCTACTGTAGTGGTGTCAAAGTTATTTTGACCAGGGAGCCACATTAACCAAATAATTTCCTTGTAAAGCTGATTGTACTAGAAAAACTATAGATGTAACTACTCTAATACATATCAATACATATTACTGTAGTTTATTATTGTAATTCACATTTAACAGAGGTTATGTATAACTTCATAATATTGTTTTAATTACTCAAAATTGTTTTGTTTTGTATGCCTGACACCATTGGTATGCCTTTTTAAATATTCAAAAAAAAAATAACACGTTTTTTATTTATTAGGTTAAAAACTCTGCTACATTTACGTCATAAAATGCTTTGTAATATCATGCGGGGCATACAAAATGACTTGGCGGGCCGCCTTTGGCCCCCGGGCCTTGAGTTTGACACATGTGGTCAACTGTGTAAGACAAAACCCAATCTTGTCGATGTCATTCCATTAGAGCCTCGGGTTTATCTTTGTGGTAAAAAGAAGACGCAAAGTGTCCTTCCGTCCAGACACAGTCCCCGTCAGAGAGTCTGTCCTTCCCGCTGTTCAGTGGCGATGACGGGCGTCTGGAGCACGCGGTGGTCGGATGTCTGCACTGTGGAACTATCACTTTCATTTTGAAAGCCGTGCTCGTCTGAAGGTCTGCGTCACGTCGTCCGTCCTTGGTGCGTGAAAGGAGAGATCACGTGACCCAATAATAGATACGTGACCATTTCTGAGAAAAAATAAAACTTAGTTGTGCCCAGTGCAGCTTCTACCCCTTTTTCCGGTTTTGCAGTCGATTTCATCCAACCAGTGTGTATTTATAACGGTTGAAGTTGCCTTCACGGACGTCGTCTGTCAAAAGCCGGAAGTCGCTGCAGCACGGCGGGATACATCTGTTCCCCGCTCCTGGAAAAACTACGATTTCGACTTTTTTAGGTTACACGGTTTCTTGTATGACTGGAAAGATGCAGGTAAAACTTCCCACCGTTGATTCTTGTTGATGAAGGTGAGACTTAAAGCAAGTTGTTTCCCTGGAAACAGGTGCCGCCACATTCGATCAGGTTCTGTAGAACTTTATCGATATTTCTCTTTGGGAAATTAAGGATAATGAATGTGTCTGCGCATTCATTAAATATCACGGTATCATAGAATGCAATATATTTATCAGTTTTCTTCATGAGCAAAAACCAAAGAAAGATGTTTGTTCTGTCTACTCTGACATTGGAACATGTTGCTTGGTTTACTCCAGACCTATGGTTCTTGCGGGGTAGCGCCCCCTAGAGGGCACAGAGCTAATACGTGGCTTGAGGGCAGTATGAATCATGGTGCGGTTAATTTTAAAGGGTTCCTTCAGTTCTGAAGATGAAAATTAACTGAAGATGCCTCCTGAATGAGAGGAGACAATGTCTTTCTGAGCAGTGTTTCTCAACTGGTGGGCTGCCACCCATTTTTGGGTCGTGGACATGTTTTCAGTGGATCACAGGCTTTTGTAATTTGTTGTTATATTTCGTTGCCTGAACAAGGAATTGTATGATTGCTGTTTCTAAATGTTATATTAAATGTTTTGAAAAGTAAAGTTTTAACGTTTTAATTGCATTGAATTTGGCTTAAAACAGGAAGACCTGACTAAGAATCTTCCTAGATACATGGTTTTATTGTTTTCTTTATTTTTCCTGAATTTTAAGAAATTTCAGTGATTTGATATTTTCTCTTTTTCTGGGAGAATTACAGCGTTGTAGGAAATATAAACTGTCAGTATTTGTACCTACAGTTTGGTAACCTTATATTTAAGACTTTTATAAAAAGACCAGCTCCATGTGTCTTTGTGCTGACTGGACCAAACAAGTACCATATGTTAGATATGAATTTGTTGATCGTAGTGAGAAGATTAAGTGCCTGGGATGTTGCACCTGAGTATTCATATTTCCTTTCCTTCTTGGTCTTTTACTTTCGTCTTTTTATTTTTAGCAAACTAACTTTTATGACATGTTTTTTGCTTTTCACAGCAGTTATTATAAAATTGTTTCACAGTAACGTTGCTATTAAAACGACCAATGTTACTGCAATAAATCTTATTTTGTGATGGTGAACTAATAATAATTGATGCTGGTGCAAAGGCCGGATGATGCCACGGTACTTTTTGTGTTGTCTTCACCCTTTCCAATGTGGTGTAGTGTTTTATGTACTTTTGTCCTGGTCCTTGTTCCATTTGTACGACAAAGTGAGGCTCAATATCAGGCACCATTATTTGAGGCCCGATATGAGGGGACATTGTCACAACACAAAAGAAAGACTGAATTATTTATCGCCTTTTACCCTGGGGTTATGTTCCCCTCTGAAGAGGACAGTGTTTCACTCCACTGTCCCTTTACAAAAGCCATCAGTGTAAAGGGAGGACATGCAGCATCGTCTGTCAAACGTATCACTTGAGTTTTTCTCTAATCTATTTTTTTATCCTTCTTATTTAATGTATTTTCCACAAACCGGATCATTTTTCGTGCAGTATTTTTTTTTTTGGCTCAGCAGCAGCAGCAAATCTTCAGGTCGTTCTCCCTGAAACGATGCATTAATTTTACCTCCTTCCTCCTCCCTTCTTCACCTTATTTAACCGTGACTTTATTTTGATCACTATTTTTCTCATGACTTTGTCTTTTTTATTTGTGTTTTCAGGTGTTGTGTGCAGCTGGCCTGCCCTGACGTTCTCTCAGGGTAAGCTGTTCTTCTCTTCCTAGAGGACGTACCCGCTGACGGAAGCTGCACGGGCAGCTGCACTGGCCCCCTCCCATTCAACCCCTGCGCTATGAGCAGAGGTAGAGGAGGGCCTTCAAAGGAACCCTACCACAGGTACCCGCAACCTCACGTCCAGGCCAAGGACACTTACAGGCCTGGTCCGAACTCACACTTTGCTCGAGGTGGCCTACAGCAGTTCCCATATATAAGCGGCTACAACAGCCTGGTCCCTCCAGTAGGATACTCCACCCACCCAGCTTCCCCTGGTGTTCCCTTTGCTCCACCTGTTCTGAGCTCCAATAAACAAGACTCTAAACCTGGTGTTTCCCGCAATTTGGATCAAAGTCCTCGCCACAGTTTTGCTCCTAATTCTTTCCAGGCCCAACAGATAGAGTTTCTGCAGGGACACTTGTCTGAGGCCCCACATTTCAGAACAGGACAGAGAGGAGGAAGAGGTGTTCCTAACAGGCCCCCAAGTTCTTCATTTCAGTCCAATTCAAGATACACCAGATACCCAACTCCCAACACCGGCCCCAGGAATAGATGTAGTCAAGACCAATGTGGCGCTTTCCCCCCAGTTGGTGAACCTCAAGTCCACAATCGCTGGGATGTGAACCAGTTACATGGTCACAGCAACAGACAGTTCCCCAAAAGACCAAGGACCACACGAGGTAACTCTTTGTGTGACAGTTTTCAGAGTTTGACCCTTAACAGGAACAGGCTCAACAAAGAAGAAAGGACTGGGAGACAATCCAGCACTTCATCGTCTTCAGGCACCAGGAAGGTTACCATCATCCTAACACCTGCCCACCAGGAGGAGGTGCACAAAGCATTGGCTGCTTTGGAACCAAGTGAGAGCATCTCTGCAAAAAGTCTGGCCAAAAAGCTACGTCTTCCCAAAAAGATAGTCAACAAGGCACTGTACGCTTTAGAACGCTCAGCAAAAGCCTCCAAGCAGGGAGTCCTCCCTCCTGAATGGACAGTCTACAGGGAACCTGTGGGACTTCCAGCAACCTCTGAAGTGAGAGGTCCAGCGTCCAATCAGGAAGACGCCGGGTGTTCTAAGGCTAAAGCTAACGTTAATACAGAGAATAACGACACAGAGCTGTTCAGAGACTTCAACTCGGACACAGAATCCAGTTCTTCCTACTGCTCTTCTTCTGGGTCTGTTGAATTAAGAAGGTTCCAGTCTCTTGCAGAAGGTGTCGAGAAACAGAGGAAACCCCCCGGCACCGCTGTTCTCACCAGTCAGACCTCACAGCCTTCCACCATGTCAGACCAAAGAGAACAGATTTTGCAGTTTCTCTGCGTTACAGGCGAGGCCACCGCGCTCCTCATAGCCAAGAATCTGGGTTTTAAAAATACCAAGCACGTCAATCCGACTCTGTACGCCCTGGAGAAGCAAGGTCAAGTCAGTAAGAACGGTGAAGTTATGCCGCCCACGTGGGAACTCTCCACCCACTGCAGAGAGAGGATGGAGAGGAGCCTCAAAGCTGCACAGGCCCTACAGGCTGACGCGTGTCGGATGGAGGCGGCGCCATCAAGGGAGCGAATGGGCGGAGGAATCGTTTCGCTGCAGTCGTCACCACTGGCGCCCATGACGGATTCGGAATTGAACACCTTTCCGCTGAAGTGGATGCCAAAGCCGAGTCACAGCAAAGCAGTAGGTGAAATAAGACGATAAATGTAGCTGATAATTGATTGATGATTGACACAATTCTGACTGTGATCAGTATTATTCACAATTACCCAGAAACAATGTATTCCAGTATGATATCTTGCAATAAATAGAGATACTGTAGACGAGTGGTCCCCAAACACTGGACCAGGGACCAGTACTGGTCCGTGGGTGAGTTGGTGCTGGGCCGCATAGAAATAATGTTTCCTTTTGGCCCCATCTGTCTATTCCTTCCACTTGATCCATACCCATATCAACAAAAAAACTGACCAATAGAATGGCTAGGATTCCATCATCAATAATGCAACTATATTTGATT
>JAFBJS010007544.1:0-19010 GCA_016785265.1 Paraplagusia blochii | reverse complement strand
GTTCTTGGTTCCACTCCCCGAAGTTGGTGTAAGTTCAAAGAACCTGAAGATGGTTTTGGGTCGACCTCCATGAAGGGTTCTGATTTGTCCTTTCTGTCTACCAGGGAGTCCAAGAAGGGATGGGGGAGATACTGGCATCAGGTAGTGTGGAAGGGATGGTTGAGGAACCCCGTCAGCCGATCTCCCGCTCCCTCCCCGGTGGGAAGAACCCGGTGTCCGTCCTTATGGAGTACGGCCAAAGAAGTGGGAACCCTATTGAGTTCATCATGACCGGCCAGGCGGGACCACCACATGACCCCAGGTAAATGATCCATTATCAGATGGATGGATGAATAAAACTTCCCTTTCTCTGGAGCGCATCCTTCGGAAAATTAAGGATGATGAATCGTAATTGATTTATTATCCGTCTATCCATTTTCACCCGCTAGTCCAGCGCTTCTCAATTATTTTCTGTTTCGCCCCCCGCTCCCCCTGCAAGAAGAAAACAATTCGAGCACAACCCCCGCCACCACCACCACCACCCACTCTCCGCCGCAAATATAAATTATTGCATTTGTCTTTAAAATAGTTCTAGGTACACCTCTGCATAACATCGTATCCTTGTTAACATAAAGAAAACTAAAAGAGATTTAGTTCAACTAGCTCCGTACAATAGGCAATGAGCGCGCCACTGCCAACTACTGGAGTGGATGTGCAATTACACTTCATAGTAGCAAGGTGGAAAAAAAGCATGTTCCCCAGGGTCTCACACGCCCCCTACAGCATCGCACCGCGCCCCCCCCCAGGGGGACCCGCCCCACTATTTGAGAAACACTGCGCTAGTCCATTGTTGGCTCACAGGGGCAGTAGTCTCCACAACTTCCACCCAAATCACATTGCACCACATCGTACCTTCCTGCAGGTGGTGCAACTGTCAACCCGAGGCATTGCCTCTGGGCCAAAGTGGTGGCCTTGATTTATTATACATTATTATAATTACATATTGTAATACGCAGCCATACGGTTGCATAGAGTTTGTACTCTGCTGTAGTCAGCTGACACAGACACCACATCCTCTGCTTTATTGGTGCGTTCCATCACTGCAGGCGGCCAAAAGTTGGAGATATACTGTACAAATCAAATTAGTTTAAATCCCTTCCCCAAACGCTCAGCAATTCTATTTTTGTTCACCATACGCTCTCGTGTTACTGTTACCCTGGCCATCTGCTGATTTATCTAAATTTGAGAAGAATCTGGAATAGTCTCTCCGCAAAGTGCAGCATCATCAACACCAACCAACACAAATCTTCCTTTTATTTTGCCTTCCTCATCCCTTTTCTTCTACGTCTCTCGCACGTGTCCAGGTTCATGTACCGGGTGAAGGTCGGAGAGAGTTTCTTCGCCGAAGCCTCGGCTCCCAGTAAGAAGGCGGCGCGCCAGCTGGCAGCCGAGGAGGCCGTCAAAGAACTGATGGCCGACGGGAAGCTGCAGCTCAACAAGGTGTGGAGAGAAGCAGACAGTGTCTGTGGTTGTTCATTTCTGACGGTGGTGGAGATCATGACGTTGTCTCCTCTTTCTGTCCTCCTGTCCCCCCTGTGCTGTCCTCCTTCTGCTGTTCCCCCTCCTCCAGCCTCAGTTGCCCCTCGGCCCATCCGGTAATAGCGACGGCAGTTGCGCCGGGACCACGTGCACACCGCTGCCCCCGCTGACAGCTGACGAACTGCGAGCGGCTCACGAGGCCGGGGTGGGAGACCTGATCAGCTACTTGAACAACAACGCGGTGTCAGGACTCCTGGAGTACGCCAGGGCCAGAGGATTCGCTGCAGAGATCCGGCTCGTGGGCCAGGCAGGTCCACCGCATGACCCCAAGTAAGTTTGGAACGGGCAAAAAATGTCACTTCTTTAAAAGGTTTGCAGCCTCCAGAAGATATGGAGCAACAGTAAGGAAACATGGAGACAAACAGGAACTAAAACTGTCAGAGAGTCTGGGTTTTTTTTGTGATGCAAAACTCTGTCCTCATCCGTCGAGTGTCTGTCTCCTTCTCCTCATCCAACTCCTCATCTGTGTTCAGGTTCACCTACCAGGCCAAGCTCGGTGGACGCTGGTTTCCTCCGGTCTGTGCGTCCAACAAAAAGCAGGGAAAACAAGAAGCAGCAGACGCCGCTCTGCGCGTCCTGATAGGAGAAGCCGAGAAGGCAGCTCGGACGGGGGAACTCATCCCAACTGAGGTGAGATCTGCGTTTACAATTCGGCTACGTTCACACTGCGCCCTGAAACGACCCATATCCGATTTGTTGAGAAATCTGATTTTTTTCTTAGGCTGTTCACATTGCCCACTTATCTGGACTTGTATGCCATCTCAAATGTGTCCCACATGCGCCAATAAACATAAACAAAGCGGGAGCAAGTTTGCAAAGTTGTAAAGCATGGAGATGAGACAGTACCTCGCGATGTGGTTTCTGTGTCGGTGGCGGCGGAACCTGGTATTGAAGGAGACTAAAGACCCGTGCACACGGGGAGGATTTGGCGCGCGCTGATTGCGAAGTCAGTTGTGGTGACAAACAGCCTGAGACCCGGGAGTCACATGACAGAGTTTTTATCCCTGTGATTGGTCCAAGGCGACCGGCCAGGTCGCATGAATGCGTCTCAGCCGTTCAGACTGCAGTCGCACGTAAAAATAACGGATATGAATCGGAATCAGGACCACATCTGGAAGCAATCTGGGTCGCACATGAAAAATCGCAGGATCTGTGTCGTTCGTATTGTCAATAACAAATCGGATACAGGTCGCATATTGGCGAAAAAATTGGATTTGGGTCGTTTCAGGGCGCAGTGTGGACCTAGCCTTAGAGTCTTCAAAATCTACCGATCATCATTTGTCTTGTCAGGTGAATCACGTTTCCTCTTCTGATTGTTCCTTCCTTCAGCTCCCAGTCAGTGGCAGCACGTTACACGACCAAATCGCCATGTTGAGCCACCAGCGTTTCAACGCCTTGACCACACGTATCCAGCACAGCCTTCTGGGACGCAAGATTCTGGCTACTATCGTGATGAGGAAGGGAGAGGGGCTGGGGACGGTCGTCAGCCTGGGAACTGGTTTGTTATTAGCAGATTGTGGAGAAATGAAATGAAGAGGATGTTGGATTGTCATTTTTTTTTGTCCCTTGTTCTGAAGGAAATCGCTGCGTTAAAGGGGAGGAGTTGAGCCTGAAGGGTGAGACAGTCAACGACTGTCACGCTGAAATTATCGCCAGAAGAGGATTTCTACGGTAGAAATAGAATTCGCTTCTTCATCACTATATTCTACAAATCTAACAATACAAACATCTCGTATCTCGTATCTCGCTCAGTAACTTCCTGCCGTCTCAGGTTTCTCTACAGTGAGCTGCTCAAGTACCACGACGGCACAGACGACGGTATATTTGAGCCCGGCGTGGAAAACAAACTGCAGATCAAGTCTGACATCACCTTTCACCTCTACATCAGGTGAGGGAGTGTCGTATGTTCCCTCTCACCCGGTCTCACCCCTGGTCTCCCTCTGCTCTGGTCACAGATCACTGAAGAAACCACAGATGTCTGAATGTCTTTGTCTCGTCTTCTTCTCTGCTCCACAGCACAGCACCCTGTGGTGATGGTGCTTTGTTTGACAAATCCTGCAGCGAGACCGGGGATGAGGTGGAGGGCCACCAACCGCTGTTTGAGAACGCTAAGCAGGGAAAGCTTCGAACCAAAGTAGAAAATGGTGAGTGGGGAAAAAAAATATATTTTTCTTGTTTTAAATCAATTGTTATTAAACCGTTGTCGTGTTGGTCTTTCGTTTCGCCAGGAGAGGGCACTATCCCTGTAGAGTCCAGCGCCATCGTTCCTACCTGGGACGGCATCCAGCACGGAGAGAGGCTGCGGACTATGAGTTGTAGCGACAAGATCCTGCGATGGAACGTACTGGGACTCCAGGGGGCGCTGCTGAGCCATTTTTTGCACCCCATCTACCTGAAGTCCATTACACTTGGTAAAGACCTGCGGTTGTTTTCCACAGTTGAAGACACATAGTGTAGCGGTTTGCACGTCTGCCCTGACAGCAGAGGGTGGAGGATTCGATTCCCATCTTCAAGATCTTCAATCCTCCAACCTTTTGTCCGAGACGTTGTATTTTTAGCCGTGGTCAAAAGAAGCGTCTGCATCCGGTTTCACTTCTCTATTCATTAATCGTTGCTGCTGCTCTGATCCGACAGGGTATCTGTACAGTCACGGTCACCTGACCAGGGCGGTCTGCTGCCGTCTGGCCCGAGACGGCGAATCCTTCTTCCAGAATCTTCCACCTCCCTTCACATTAAACCACCCAGAGGTAAAGTCAGGATTCTGTTCTAACGACACACCTCTCACTCAAACAACTAACTTCCCTTTTCTTTGAACCCACGCCACCTTGTGGTGACACAGGTTGGCAGAGTGAGTGTGTACGACTCCACCCGTCACACAGGGAAGACCAAAGAGTCCAGTGTGAACTGGAGCTTTCCAGACCAGCACAGTGTGGAGGTGCTGGACGGCACCAAAGGCAAACAGGACGGGTACGTAGACCGCCCACACAGACTGGATGTCCTGGAGGGGTTCAGTAAACCCAGGTTCTAAGAGAAGTTGGAGACATGGTCCAACACGGTGGTTGTGTGAGCCTGAAAATACTTCACTCACAAAGTACATTTCTATAACACACACAGTCTCATTCATATAAACCACTGTGTGAGTTGCTGCCACCTTGTGGGCTGGAGGCTTGATAAGCACCAAAGCATCACTGTAGCGATACACTTTGGTCCAGCGTCGTACCACAAATCCAAACTAAATCGCTAATTTATCACTCGTTCAGAGAAAACCTGCAAAACGTCCTCACGAGGGCAGTGTCCTCACAACATTGATGCTGTACCAATAAATGTCCCCACAAGTATAGATAAACGGAAACACACACAAAGCAGCAGACACACAACGTACATATGAGTACATATCTACTCAAGTTTCACCCGCACAATCATAATGCCACAACAAGGCACCCCTGCTGGTACACATTCCATAGCTTGAGAACCACCTTAACTGTCTCGTCCATTTGAAAAGTTTTTTTTTTGTTCTGTCTGGCTCACAGAAACAAAATGGGGATTTCACGCGTCTCCAAACACAACCTGTTCAGTCTCTTCCACTCCCTGTGCGAGCGGTGTCAGCGCACCGACCTCCGCTCCGTGTCCTGCTACGCCCAGGCCAAAATGTCCGCCGTGAGCTTCCAGCGTGCCAAGCAGCACTTCTTCCAAAGCCTCCAGGCCCAGGGCTACGGCTCCTGGATCAGCAAACCTCTGGAGGAGAAGAGTTTCGAGGCGGACGAGAAGGCCTGGAACAACGGAGCGGGCGCAGCGGTGGTGGAGCAAGGCAGCAACAGAAACGGAGTAGAACAGATGGAGATCAAGCAGGAGTCGGTGTAGAAGGGAGCGATGGGTAGAAGATGAGAAGCACAAACCTGGAGCAGCCGTAGAAGGTGGAGAAGGGAAACCAAACCATTGGGTCGAAGCCAGAACCGATGCTGCTGAGTGAATGAGACAGAAACTGAACGGGAGCAAAGCCTGATGGGTAAATAGGATGATATCAGACACATCACTATCTGGACACGTTCTGTTGATGCACAAAAGTACATAAATACACAAAACGACATACGAGTCCAGTAGAAGGAACTCCATCAATGTCTGAATAACAACAATACTACTACAATAACACACATACTACTACATAACAGAGTAAAATGCACAGATATTCATCATTTTATCCATTCATGTATGAACAACATATATTTTTTCCACTTTTTCTTTGTCAATATACAATGAAATACTTGGCATTTGTCAATTTTTCACCTTTTTCCATATTTTCACCTCACAAACCGACATCAGTGTCTACAATGACGTGAGTTAAACACAAACGTGTGGTTCTGTTCCACTGTGTCCAACTTGTCACTGTTGTCTGTCAAGGAATTTGCGAATCATCCATTTGTGGTCTTCAAGGACAGATCAGTGTCTTCCCTGAGTTCTTTATCCTGTCTCTAAAACAACAACAGAGCTGAGATCTTCACTTTGAAATAATTCCCTCAATCAGCCACACGGTGGTGTTTTCCACAGGTAGAGAAGTTCTTCATTACTGGTTCTCGATGGTTTCAGATTTTATTTGTTTTTGTTCATGTCTGTCTCTTGTTTCAAAAAACGTACGATCAACGTTCACTCCGATCAGACCTGTGGTGTGAATCGGAACCTTTCTCCACCCGTGTCCTGGTGGTGGACCAGAGAACTACAGACGTCATAACTGACCTCACCTGACGTTTGCTGGGTTAGTTGGCTCCTCCCACTGGGTAAAAGGGGAGAGAATTAAAAAGCCCATAATAGCGCCACCTCCTGGCCAAGTGGCTTTACTGCAGGTTGTCCACTGTCTCTGAACCAATTTAATAGTTGAAAAAAGTTGACAACTTGCTTCAAGCTCAAAATACATAATTAACGAGGATTAACTGATGTCGAGGATTCATGGGCCAGCAGTAAACCTGCAGCCAGAAGTTTGACACCCCTGTCTTTTGTTAGCATGGTTTCGTCAACACGTGCTGGTTCTGTACGGAGTTTTTCTGCAGTTATGAGACATGCAACATTAGGCTGACTATTCACACTAGGTAAACTATTGGTGTGAATGTGAGTGAACGTCTGTCTGTGGCTCCGCTCGATTCAGTCCACATTGAAATTTCTCAAAGACGAACACTAAGTGTCGGTGTGTTTGATTTCCTGACCTGAACCGACTTTCTAACCAGCAGTGGACTCTAACCCTGGTCCGTATGGATTAGCCATCTCTGACTTCCATGTGCACGACCTAACGTGAGTGTGTGGCGACTCCTAGAGTCCTACAAAATCTCTGCACTTTTCTACTATCCTGCTAAATCCTACTGATGTCAAAAATGTACTGCAGTACATGTCGTTGTTCTACGATTATATATTTTTTCCCCCCTTTACGCTGTTGTGTATTATTTCGTTCCCTAAAAGCCTGTTGGGTCAGCCGGGTTTATGGCTCTTCCGCAAGGCCACTAGGGGGCATCGTATTGACGACATCTTTGTCATCGGAAGTCTTGCAGGTTTTTTTGTTCCTAATTTTTGGTTCTGTGTTCATACAATATATGCGTATGTGTGTATATATAGTATATACATGAGTATCATACAGATAAATAAACACATATACACACACAGTGGGATCCAGAGGTCTGAGCCCAGTCCTATGCACGGCTAAAAAAAAAAAAATCTTTCTTTTTATTTCCTGATTTAATTTTAGGAGTCAGTCCAAAGTTTACATCTGCTAATATTCAAAAAATATATATAAAGGATTAACAAAAAATGAATAATAATCACGGAACGGAAAGTCAAATGTTTTCTAAGATTTTTTATTATTGCTTTGGACTCAGACCTTTGGATCCCCCTGGTTTTACATCAACGTTGTATATGTGTTTGTTTATATGTATAGTTTTAATGTATATATTTTTTAAATTCACCTTAATGGATTTCTATAATTTGTTCCACTGTTTTAAAGAAGGATGCTGTTTTATTCTTAACTGGTTGAATCAGTTTTCAAACCTTCAAAAGAAGTTCAATAAACATACGCTGTGTCGTTTGAGTCATTTGTTTGTGGTCTTTTCAAACAACCTTCACCTTAACATCAAAAATATATATTTTTGACTAGTTCATATAGATATGAATTGACCTATCATAACATTAAACATAATTTTAGACGTTTTTATGCGTGACATATTTTTTGTGCAGTATCAAAAATGACCAGCAGGGGGAAGTATTTCATCACATTACAGTTGGAGAAAATGCGCATCTGCAATTATTTCTGTACAACTGTGGTTACACTGATTTATCAAAAGCTACGTAGATTTTTTTTGTAAACTTATTGCGAAATATTTAGCATATGTTTACGCTAACTGTTATCTAAAGCTAATACTTTCACAGTGTTGAAATATATTTTGTATATTTTTGCGTGTTTCATTTTCATGTCCAAAACCATAACGTGCAATGAGACAAAACATGCTCAGTGAATTGCACTGTATGAATAAATGAACTGATGGGAACCTAATTCCAGGATGCACTGACAGGGGGCGCTTGAGAACAGGGCCATGTCCACTAGGGGGCCCTGCCTCCCCTAAAAAAAGCATTTTTTATTGTCTGCACTGATCGGGTGGGGGCTTTAGTTATATCTTGCTTGGAGACCCTAGCCTGGATGCCCCACTACTGCAAGTGGGTCTGTGTCCCTTAGTTTGAGAACCATTATTGTATTCTATATCATCGGTGATACTCGGTGTCTTCATTGTGATCCGGTTGGTGGTGATACTATCGCCAATCTTTGATGAAGCTCTGGATTGATGGAGTGACGGCAGGAACGTTGGCCGTCCAATCAGTGTAGTGCTCCATAAATACTTTTAATGTGGTTCGTTCCACTGGGGCGGGGCAAATACCATCAACGCGTACAATACCAAACAAATACCCAACCCACGGTTCCCGCTGCATTCAGTAAGTAGTCGTAACGATTTGCTTCTACTCATAAAAGCTAAGTAATGCAGCGAGTTGCTGCTGCTGCTGCCGTCAGTCCATCAAGTGGCTTTAATACCATCAGTCCACTGGGGCATCATGGACCAGGAGGGAGGAGTGAAGTAGGATGGAGAGAAGAATGATGGACTGAAGCCCAGTAAAAATATTAGGCCGTACTGAGAGGTTTAAACATCTAATCAATAATATAAACACTAGAGGATGGAAGTTGGTTTGAGGAGTGGCCTAGAACTTCACCTCCAGGAACAGAACAGATTATTATGCCCCCTACGGGACAGATATGTCTACACATTCACATATTTTTATCTGTACAAACCACTGGAAGAATTACTGCCACCCAGTGACAGAAGGTTTGTTATCATTAGGAATGCCCGATTTTATTGGACAGCTGATTTTTGGACCTGATTTTAGCAAATTTGAGTGATATTGTGAAGATCGATATCAGATTTCATTGCGATAATTAAAATCCGATGACACAGTGCCTCGGTTTTGTCAAATTTACTGAATTTATACCTAGGTTTCTGAGACCGTCAACTCAGTTCTGCCACCTAGTGAGCGAAGGTTTGTTAGCATTAGGAATGTCTGATAATACTGCACCGCTGATTGTTCGGCCTGATATATTACATAATTACGTGATATTGTGAAGATCGATATCAGTTTTCACTCCGATAATGAAAATCCAATAACACAATGCCTGGGTTTTGTCAAGTTTACTGAAATCACGCCTAGGGTTCAGAGACCTTTACCTCAGCTCTGTCACCTAGTGACCGAAGGTTTGTTAACATTAGGAATGTCCGATAATACTGGACCACTGATTGTTCGGCCTGATATAAACATAATTGCGTGATATTAGTATGAACGTTAAGACAAGTCTGGTTTTTGTCAAATTTACTGAATTTGAGCCTAGGATTCTGAGACATTTACCTCAGGTCTGCCACCTTGTGACCGAAGGTTTGTTATCATTAGGAATGACCGATATTATTGGACAGCTGACTTTTGGGCCTGATCTTAGCATAATTGAGTGATATTGTTAAGATCGATATTAGATTTCATTGCGATAATGAAAATCCGATAACACAGTGCCTGGGTTTACTGAATTTATGCCAAGGGCTCTGAAGCTTCAGTGTTGCCACCTAGTGACTGAAGGTTTGTTAGCATTAGGAATGTCCGATAATACTGGATTGCCGATTGTTCGGCCTGATATTAGAATAATCGCGCAATATTAGTACGATCGATAACAGTTTTCCCTCTGATATTGCGAATCCGATAAGAAAGTCTGTATTTTATCAAATTTACTGAAATCAGGCCCAGGGTTCCAAGACTTTTACCTTCGTACTGGGGTCAAACTGCAGTATCAGATGATATTGATATCGTAAAATTAAGTGTCTGGACAATATCAGCTAAATCAGATATTGTCAAAGTAAAAATGCCCCCTGGTGGTCATGCCCTGGTATTTGAGAAGCACTGCCTTAAAGGAGCCTGTGGAGTTGTGATCAGATTTATGACGGGAATCACAGACGTCTGAAGTCGTGAAGCTGCAGATCCTTCAAGCTTTACGGAGGAGAAGAGGAGAGAGATGTTTAAGCCTGGATATCAAAGCAGCAGACGGTTTAACGACCCGGTTATGGAACAAAGTAGCTGCAAAAACTGTCAATAAAACGACGACGCTAACGTACAAAGGCTTGGAGGAACGCTGCCAGTGAAAACCACTCGTAAATATATAATATAACAAAGTGTCAAAACTCGTCAAGAAGAGTTTTAACGATTGAAAACAGACACAGAAAATTTGACCAGTTCTACAACTTTTTACTTGCACTTGTGTGAAATTATTTGATTTACTGAGAACTTAGGCTCAGTGAACAACCTATATATCAAACCTGGGCAAATATTTTGATGATATACGCCAGGCATGGCCAAACTAAGGCCCGTGGGCCAAATGCGGCCAAATTGAGCGCCGTAATCTGGCCCACTAAATTTATCCAAATGACCTTTTTTTTTTTGTGATTTCACTCCTGCCTTTTCCCTGCAATGACCATATTTTCCCTTTACATGACATTAAGAAGTATTTTAGTATTTTAGTTTTTTCCACATTACTTTTACATTTAAGTTTTTTTAGTTCACATGAATGTTCATTCACTTGCTCCTAACCAACTGTGTCCAATTTTAGGACACAATTTTAGTGCGTTAGTCAAAAAGGTTTCTCCACGCCCAATATATGTATATGTTTATATATGTTTGTTTATATGATTGTATATATTGTATCCACGTACAGATACTTTTCTTGGTGCTGTTTGTTCTTGCTCTTATTTTTTCGACTTCTTTTATTTTACCTTGTGTATATTTTTATATATTTTGTTTTGATTTTGACTATATGTTGGTATTTTCTTAACTCGCTTATTTTTTACCTTGATTCGTTTACTTGTATGGACACTTACCATCCAGGCCATTACCTCTGATGTCATGTGACAAATAAAGCTTCTTGAATCTTGAATATAATTGTACACACATGTACAAACGCACCCACGTCCTCAGGAAGAAAATGTCTTCACCTGGACGTTTGTTCTCATACTGAAAAACTTCAATATTTCCTTAATAACCTGTTAAACATCTCGACCGTAGAACCTTCTGCTCGGCCTCTGTAACAACCAGGAGCTGAAGAGAAGGAACTCCGATCAAGGGCTTTAAAAGTTCTGGCATGAATCAGACTGCACTTCTGAGCTGAGCTGAGTGACGGGAGACAGCTGAGTCAGGACTGACTGCACTTACTCCACATGGACAAGAGGAAGGGAGGAAGGAAGGAAGGAAGGAAGGGAGGGAGCGAGAGCAGGCTGAGGCCATTCCCCCTAAAACAATGCTTAACTCTCCTCCTAACTCCTAACTCCTCACCAGCTGCAGGTGATTGGCTCTTTAGTGTCCAAACTCCCAGAATTCCTTTGGTCCAAATAACTCTCAGGACCTTGACCCCTCCCCCCTGCTGAACATTTGACCACTGACCCGAGGTGAAGACCAGGAAACAACACCTGTGTCTTCACCAACACCAACAATAGCCAACCAGGGACACATCAGCAGGTTAAGACTGCGGATCAGTGGCGGCCCCTGGAGAGGAATTAGAGAATAACACCGGATCAGCCCACACGTTCATCTCACATCACTGAGGGATTCACACCGTCCTGGTGTTTTGCTCATTAACGCCTGTTTCTGCTGCTGTGGGACACAACTGACCAGATTAGGACTTGGAGGACTTACGGCCCGGAGCCTCTTAGATTTGTTCGTCTCGGCGGGAAACGTAGCTCATGTTTCCAACGCTCAGACAAATCTGTCCAGGTGGAAAACGGGAGCAGGTTCTGAATGCCAAGCTAACACAGGGATTTTCCTGGAATCGCACATCGGATTCTGAGTCGTTTATATAACGGCTGCATATACGAACGTCAGTACGATCATAATGATATCGGAATTGTCAAAATTGGTATACCTAGAATTTTGTCGTAAACCAGGGGTATCAAACTCGAATAAGTTGAGGACCGCCAATACAAAATAATAAAATGTAGAGAACAAATCTATAAAATATTATTATAAATTCAACTGTCACATCAAGGTGGGGGCCACAAAATATCATTCCACGGGCCGCAAATTACCCACGGGCCGCAAGTTTGAGACCGAATCCTAAAGCATCATGCGCTGGTGAAATTAGGCCACGTCAACAAACTTCACGTTATCGTAGCAGAGGAGAAAATTCTGCGACAGCCACACCTGTGGTTCTCAAGCTATGGTGCTGTGGTGTACGCTACTGGTGGATGTTAGTTGTAGGTTACGTTGTACAAACTGGATAAATTGATAGTAGAAAGGTAGGGATGTCCAGTATAAACGATTTTGCTGATATTGTTTCAAACACTTAAACTTCCGATACCAATATGGCCGATACCGATAAATCCCTCCATCTGCCCCCGAAAGTAAATGTCTCAGAACTCTTTGTGTGATTCCAGTATTTTGACGAAAAACAAACATTGTGTCAAAGAACTTAATATTGGAGGACGAAGCCACATCGTTCTAACTGTTATCATGTATTTATGCCAATATCAGACCTTCAAGGTTTGCTGATGACATCCCTCAAGAAAAGATTTTAGGAGGTTAAAGATATTTGGGCTCCCTCTAGTGGTCTGATGGTGAATTTCATTCATCTTCATCTGCTTCTCCGTTGCTGGGTCGCAGTGCCGACTAGTGACACCCAAATCACACTGCACCATATTGTGAGCCTTTCTGTGGGTGGAGAGCCCACAAGAAGTTAGCGTATTTTCACGATTTTAAGGCGCACACAAAAGTCTTAGATTTTCTTCAAAATGTGCGGCGCGCCCTATAGTGAAATGCGCTTCAGACCCCTTAAAATGGGTGGGCCCTGAAAAAATTAGGGTGGGCCAACCCTGAAGTATTATAGCCAAGTTTGACCAACCCTTTCATTGGATTGGGTGGGGCTGACTGACAAGTGGGTGGGCCCAGGCCCACCCTGACCCACCCGTGGCTACGCCTATGATGTCGGGTGGTGCTTTGCTCACAGCACCTCAGTGGCAACCTGGCAGCTAGTGGATTCAAACCATTGCGGAAACAAGTCCGCTTCCTGAACCACTTGGCCGTCACTTCTGACCTGGTGGTGAATTTCACAATAAAACATAATTTCCAGAACAAATATCTTTGTTTTCCTGATATTCCTGAGTTGGAACAGTAGAAGGAACAGCGTCCAGTCAGTGGACAAAGAAAAGAAAGACATTGGATTTTCTGATTTGTATTATTTAGAACCGATCTGATGATGGAAATAGAACGTAAACAACTCAGTCCTTGCAATTTTCATGAATGGTTCCATCAGGGGGAGAAAATAAGAAGCAAACAGTCCTTTAATCCCACAGTGACGGAGAACATGTGTTTAAGTGGACGGACTGGCTGCTCTGCTGACTCCAGAATTCTTTATCATCAAACAGCTGACACCAACTACATGCTGTACATCAGCATCACAGAGTACTCTGTGCCATCGCGCTGACACGGTGAAAGTCTACTTCTGCCTCTGAACTCTTCCGGCCGCTCCAGATATCCCTGCACGACAGCTGCTCCCACCTGGAGCGCCAGCCTTCACAGACGGAACCGACGCTGAATTCCCACTAGGGATTGAAAAAGTTGTTACAGGTTTTTAAAAAGTACTTTTTTTTTGGAATTGAGTCTTGATACTGTGTGAAAAAATGCTATAACTTCCCAAATCGGAACATGCTAGGTTAGTGTTAGTCGTAAAGCGATAAGAAAAAAGGTGTACGTTCATGAGAAAGTTGTAGGATGTTACAAATTGAGTCGTATTATAATAAGAAAAATGTGACTTTATGACGATAAAGTAATAATGTTACGATAAATAGTTATATAAATAATAGTTACGTTAGAAAGATGGTCATAATGTTACGTGAAAAATGACGCACGTTAACAAGAAAAAAATAAAAATTTTAAAATGAAGACAATTCACACTGTCCTCATAGAGACATTTTGTAAAGTCTTCAGGACATTTTGTCCTTCTGTGACATTTTGAAAGCTTGTGAAGAACTGTCACCAAAGGGACAAATTGACAGTGTGTGAGGAAACTTTGTTCTTGTGGAGACATTTTGGCAGGTTGTTGGACCCTGTCACCTGGGGGACATTTTGCCATGTTGTTGGGACACTATAATAATGGGACATTTGGCAGTTTTTGGGGAAACTTCGTTTTGATGGAACATTTTGGTACATTATGGGGACACCTTGTCCTTGTGGGGACATTTTGGCAGGTCATTCAAGCATTGTGGTGACATTTGGGCAGATTATAGTAGATTATGGCGACACCTTGTCCTTTTGGGGACATTATACCAGGACAGCATTGTGATGACAGTTTGGCAGGTTGTGGGGACACTATAATAATGGGACATTTGGCAGTTTTTGGGGAAACTTCGTTTTGATGGAACATTTTGGTACATTATGGGGACACCTTGTCCTTGTGGGGACATTTTGGCAGGTCATTCAAGCATTGTGGTGACATTTGGGCAGATTATAGTAGATTATGGCGACACCTTGTCCTTTTGGGGACATTATACCAGGACAGCATTGTGATGACATTTTGGCAGGTTGTGGGGACACTGTAATAATGGTACATTTGGCAGCTTTTGGGGAAACTTTGTTATTGATGGAACATTTATGGGGTTATTGATGGAACATTTATGGGGACACCTTGTCCTTGTGGTGACATTTTTGCAGGTTGTGGGCCACTGTCATCTAGGATGGTATTTGGCAGGGATACTTTGTTAAGAGGGACAATTTGACATGGGTACTTTTCATCCTCAGGGTACATTTTGGCAGGTTTTGGGGACACCTTGTCCTTGTGGGGACATTTTGGGGGGCATGATTGTGGGCCTTGTTCTTGCAGTGACTCTTCACAGGTTGTAGGGACCCCATCCTTGTGTGGACACTCTGCATGTCCCCACTTTGTAAGAGTGTGTAGTGAGATTGAAATCTTGGTTTGTTTTGGGATTAGAATGAAGGTCGGATTAGAATTAGTTCCAGGATTAAGACTGGGAATTATGTCTAATAGTTGAAGTGCAAATGAATTCATTATTGTCTCCCGTGTGTGTGTGTGTGTGTGTGTGAGGACACTTTAATCCAATAGGACTCAGTTGTTTACAGGCAGAACAGACATGAATCCTGCTCCTTCCTTCCACTTCAACAGCCCAGTGTGTGCATTTACCAACAGCTTTCTTCCACAGTTACCTTCCCCCATTACTCCCCCCACCTCCCAGTCTCCCCCCTCCATCTCTTTCCTCCCCTTCTGTATTTGATTAGTCTCTCTCAGAGCGTTGTTTGCTGTGCAGACATCCATCTGCACACAGTAAACCACTGGTTTCAGGCTGTGGGTTGGTCCACACGGTCCACACGGTCCACATGGTCCACACGACCATTAGGCTCCAGTGGAACGTCAATGAATAAAGTGAACCGGACAAAGTGGTCCGCTCCACTGGTCCACTGCACCACCGCAGGGCGGCTGTTCGATGCACTTATTCCCCAGATCTGCAGCATACATCAGGGATCCGGTGGACAACAGGTGTCAGACATCGAGTCCAAGTCCACTCGTCCATTTCCTTTTCCCATCCGCGTGAGTGAGAGTGGTGCCATGTCGTTCAGCTCATCACTCACCGCTATCTCACAATGCGGTGACGCTCGGCAAATAAATGCGTCCGTCCTTACTTCCTGTCCTCACCCTGTGGTCGAATCCACCCTGAGATCTGCTCCGACTTTTGCAACGTCATCCTTTGTTCTTCTGTCACTTTTGTACTTTTGCTCAGACATTACTTTTGAACTTGGAGACGTGTAACGGAGGGGTTTTAATATCTTCTCCTTAAAGAAAGACATTTTAAGTATTTAACATCAGCCTTGAAAGGTGGTGCTGAGCAGTGATGAGTGGATGTAATAAAAGGAAAACTCAAGGCTGGTGAATTTACAGCGTTTCTCTGCAGAAACAGGAACTTTTGATGAACAACTCAGAGTTCTGACCATTACTGTGGGATCAGTTAAAGCAGGAGGAACAGTGACTTGTTAAAGATGAAGCTCCAGGGACCAAACCAAACAATCTTCCCAAAAGATTGAAGCTCTTTTTACTCCAGTCTGAGGAATTATGAGTAAATATCTACCAGCAGGTCTTTAACCTCCATCACCTAATGAGCCACGTTGTTACTAGTTTAACAGAATTAACCAGTGATACTGCAGTAATACTGCAAAAGTGCTGCATAAAAAGGTAATAAAATAACAACTTGTCGACAATCTTATCCCTGATTGTGTTACGTACACAAACACATTATGTTATTTTGCTGTTAGCAAGCAAGTTGTAAATGTGACCTTAGTTTGATGACATCTCTTTGCGTCAATGAGTACAAGGAATTTTGTCGATATCGGCCCCAATAATATCGGTGGCCTTAATAATTAGAATTCACTGGTAATAACCTGCATATATTGGTATCGGATAATATCGGTATCGGAAATTAAGTATTTGGACAATATCGGCAATCTTGGATATTTGCAAAAATTGATATTGGACATCCCTACTACCGATTTATTCTACTATCAGTTCTGATGGTTTTAACAGTCTATTTTGGTCCACTAGAGGGAGCCATTGCAAAAAGTCTCTTTTGGCTCAGCACCCACAGATTGAAAACCACATCTGGTTACAAGGGTTGTTGACTAAATGTGAATATTTGCTGCGAGGACACAAGGCCTGGAGACGCTGCGTGACGTGTGATGCCCACTGTGTGATTCACGTTAAGTAGGAAGTGGGCTGAGTCACTAATGTCACTTCCTGTTCAGAACAAGGTTAAAGATGCACTGTAGCTGCCACTAAAGATGGACGCAGTGACTGAAACTTTAAGACAGACCTTCAGAGAGCATCATGGGAGTCCGTGTTTCTTTGGGAACCCTGTCTCTGCTGAGACACGAGACGGAAATCACAGCCTAAATTATAAATATAAATAAATTACCGTTACTAAATATCTTAAGACGGCCTAAAGGGCTATTTAATAATGAATTTGGATGGGCCAGACTTTCCAGCCTGGAAGTTCAGCTTTGACACGTTGTTGCTGTGCTGCTATGCTGTGTTCCTGATTTGTCACTTGTAGAAATTTGTGGCCATTCTGAAGTGACATCTGGGCAGCATACGGACCATGAGCCGCTATTTGAGTAGATCACACTCAGAGTTTAACGAACTATATAAAACCTTGAGGTCTTTCCTAAAACCAGGTCTGGGTAATTATTTTGACTGGTGTCCCACAGGTCGTGGACCATGTCTGGAGAAGCTTTTTCTTCTTCTTCTTTCAGCTTGTCCCTTTTCAGGGACAATTTCTTTCTCACTCTGTTCTCTCCATCTTCTACTCTAACTCCACCTACCTCCATGTCCTCCTTCACTGCATCCATCAATCTCCTCTTTGTCTCCTACCTGGTAGCTCCATCTNTAGGATCATTCTTCTACCAATGTATCCACTGTCCCTCCTCTGAACATGTCCAAACCATCTCAATCTGTCTTCTCTAGCTTTTTCTCCAAACCTTCCTGCCTGTGTTGTTCCTCTAATCACCTCATTCCTGATCCTGTCCATCCTTGTCTCTCCTGAAGAGGACCTCAGCATCTATAACTCCACCACCTCCAGCTCTGTCTCCTGTCCTCTACCTATTGCTAGTCATGTCATGAATATTTGTTGGAACAATTAGGGCTTTGCAAGGAAAAGGCAGAAGGATAATGATAATATAAATTAATAGTATAATTTGGACAAGTTTGGCGGGACGGATTAAAAGGCCAAACGGGCCACATCCGGCCCACGGACCTTAGTTTGCCTAGATCTGCCCAAAACCCTAGTGTAAATATACTGCTGTACTGCAGTGGCTGTATTCCTGTAGTGACTATAATGTAAAGACTGGTCGTCCTGAAGACATTTTTCAACGTTGCGTAGTTTGTTCTTTTCGTGTCTTTTCCGTCATTAATACTGAAGTTTCCAGCGTCAGCAGCACAGACTCTGTAGAACTTCTGCAGCTCTGGTCCAAGTTGTGGTTGAGATGATGATCCTGCACCTGCACTCACACTGATGTTCTTAATAGACTTTAATGTTAGCGCTGCTGTTCCTTTTATGTGGCTTTAAAGTCAATAGGCAGAGACGGGAAAACAGCAGATTAATTCAGATGAGCAGGAAATCATCTGTATACTACAGCGTTGGCATAGCAACAGTCACTCTGCTTCCTTCTCCTTCTCTTTGAATCTGGGTTCTGCGTCTGTGTATCTGAATGGGGGGTGGAGGGGTGGAGGGGTGGAGGGGTGGGGGTTAATGTTAGGGTCTTGACAACCATTCAACCACAGCGTCTCCAACTGCTCCTTTACTCCGACATTTACTTCCTCGTTCGCAGTAATGTACAGTACTCAACAGGTGTAATAACATAGTGGAATAACGTTTACTGCTGATGTTAAGTCTTCTGTGGGACATTTTACTGTGGAGGTTCAGGGAGGTTGTCGTCCCTGGAAAAGACATTCTTCCCTTGCGACTTTTCTGGAAATATTTTTACCTTCACCTTAAATGTTTAGAGTGAAAAATTACTAATATTTACACTAATTACTAATGTCTGGTGTAAATATCTAATGTAACTACCTGGTAGCTCCATCTCTAGGATCATTCTTCTACCAATGTATCCACTGTCCCTCCTCTGAACATGTCCAAACCATCTCAATCTGTCTTCTCTAGCTTTTTCTCCAAACCTTCCTGTCTGTGTTGTCCCTCTAATCACCTCATTCCTGATCCTGTCCATCCTTGTCCCTCCATAACAAACATTGCATAACAAAGATGGAGACCCTCACCACCGTGCTTATCAACTGCGGCAGTAAAAACATGACGGTCAGCGATGTAGACGTG